>DWHK01000506.1:0-13728 GCA_018247855.1 Graphium androcles | reverse complement strand
ATATATATGTATGTATATAGGAATAAAGTGTTTTTTAGAGAAACATTGAACCCTTAAAAAGAGGCAAAATCTTGGTTGGCATTAAATATATCTAAATTTACTTGACGGGTTGGTTTTACTAGTACTACTTAGCCTCGGTCAAAATTATTTAATTTTGATATGATTTTAAACATTATCGGTGCAAACTGGCCTGTGGCTTAATTTATTTATTTAACAGATTATTTAACCATTAATCAGTGCTACCCGCACTTAGTTGTTGAGGGTAAGAACTCGGATAATAGTTTTTATACAGCGTAAAAATATTTAATAAGCCTTTTTTTCTACGTTTACGTACCTTGAACATGTTGTCAGTTAGTTTTGGTTATCTGCTTTGGACAGATGATGCGAGTGATACATTACGTTTGGGGACAATACCTTTTATACGCGATCCGTGGCAAGATCCACCTTGCACTGTTTCGTCAGCGGTGTCGCAGGCTCGTTAGAAGCCGGGCACGCAATGGGGGCGCGGATATTGCGAAAACGGAGCTGGACGGACTGATAACGCGTTATCGTGCTGTTATGAAAGGGTCGTTTAAAAACTAGAGCTTTCGTCGCTTATAGGTATAATTAACTTTGCATACTATAATATTTTTCCCTGCAGTTCGGTATCGATTTATATCATATGGCAGATTAAAAAACAGAGTTCAAATTTAATTATGCCAAGGTAGAATATATATATGTTAGTCATATATGGTTAAAAGAAATAGGTTTAAAAAATAATACCCCAATAAATACGTACATAAAAAACAATTTAAAATATTTTTTGAAAATCTATTGTAAAACTATGTATCTTTGAACGTATGTACTAAATTAAGTAAAAAGGTAGAGACATATTTGTATGAAATTTGAGACACAGACAATGTATAACTTAACTTAAAAAATTAATAAACTGGAATAGGACACCTGAAAATAGTTGTAAATAAAGTTTCTATCGTATTATGGTGATACTGAATAAAATAAAAATAAAATGTTGACTTGTAAATTGCCCAATTTTTACCTTGTCTCATTAGTTAAATTATTTATAATAATACTAACGGTGCTCATTCTGGGCATGTGGTCGTCCGTAAATAAAGGTCTTAAAGTTAAATGGATGATGGACAATTTGAAAGATCGCACAGGGGCTATCGGTAACTTGAGGATCGCCAGGACGCGTCTGGGGTAATAAAAGCAAATGAAGAGCATACTGAAAAAGACGATTTTGAACACGCACGAGTTTTGGATGACTCTCGATGATCGACTATAACTCCCTCGCATCCTCCTAAGTAAGCTAAGTCGCTCTGTCGTGGAGACTCTTACCCTATGAAAGCACAGGCCTTACTTTGAAGCCAGCACAGACCTTTGAGAGACCTTCGACGGGATGATATTGCACACAAATTGCACATCCTGATGATGTTTTTACGTAATTATCCATCAAGCAAACTATCCAGAACTTTAGCTATCACAGTGGCCAATGAAACAGGCCTGTAGCTAAATATATCCGCTGCACACCTGTTTTATTTCAACTGGCTTCCGCTGCCTGAGATATTATTTTTACAATTCTATTGTAAATGTTATCTCAAGCTCTCTATGCATATGTTAGTTCACATGCTGCCACAAAAAACATTCAGGAAAATCTATATTTCTTAACGACTTGTTACATAACTTATTATATATATTTATTTGATTATAATTCCTGTAATCTCATGTTGTTCTATTAACATTGCTTATATTATTTTTAATGTTTCCATTGCTTATATTATTCACCGAGATACTATAGACTAATTGTAAAAGAAATTGATCCGAGTAGTTATTTTTATGCAACACTTTAGTATTAACTACTACTGGATGCCTCAGTCACAATACTGTGGTCAAGCCATCGATGACTTCCATGTGTCTAACTTATGAAAGTATAAGTAGTCAAAACCATATTAATGTCTGCATACGTCTACATGCATTCCTCATAATTTTGATATATCGATCAAATAACGTACCTGGGAGGGCATTAAAATATCCCAACATAAAAACCACCTCGACACCTTTTAATTCTACGATAGCATTAATTTCACTCAAACAGTCTGTAAGTTCAACAAAATTATCAGTACAGTCCGTTGGCATTTACACTAAAAATATTACATACATTTGCTCTTGTACCTGCTCTTTTATTGCTGCCAAACTCAAATGGCATTTTAACATAGTTGCCATATTAAATGCCGCATTCTTCCACAATATGATACGACGCTCCCGCATGTCGCTGATTATGCCCTCAGAAATGCCCACGGCTGAATTAGCAGCTTACATAAAATTCTGATATACCTCATTGGGAAAGGGTATATTCTTAAGTAAAAGCCATGTCCCCTAAAGAGCAATCACATCGCTGATTTCACGTAGGCTACCTACACGGCCTGTCGACCTTTTAATAAATTTACAAATTAAATTTATTATTCTGAGTTTACTATCCATTCTAAGAACGTTGTTCGAAATACATATATGTTGTGATGAATGATATACCATCTGGCCATAAGTTATCATTCAAAAACATAAATAACTTTTCTTTGGATACAAACATTTAAAAAACATGTTATCTTTTTCATGGCTCCTTTTTATAAAATTAACCTTTTTTTGGTTTTACACAATATATAATCAACAGCTTAGTCACTTTCCTTTGTGTCTTTATGTACATTAAACTGGCTCCGTGGCCTAGTGGTACAGGGCCTTGCTTTACAAGCCGGAAGTCGTTGGTTCGAGTCCTGCATGGGGACAATGACTTTGTGTTGTTGTTTCTTTTGTTGGGTTAGGGCAATGCGGGTTGGTCACCCGATTGCCTGAAAACACAGATGATCCACGAGTCGAATGGGCATGTAAAAAGTCGGTTCCGCGCCTAATCTCGCGCCATGTCATGTCGGATATCAGTCCCATCGGGCTATGAGAGTAAAAGAACACCTGAGCTTTTATATTAACATTTTTCTCTCTTTTCTGCATAAGCTTTGACTATAAGAAATTTTATATTTCTTTGTGTATGCAATTTACTTAATATTGATACACTGTATCTTCTTCGTGAACTATTTCAATTATAATATTTTAAATAAATGTAATAAACAATAAAAAAAAAAACATAATTTAATATTTCAATTTTGAACTCATTCTTCATCGACAATGATATATAGAATTAAATTTTGAAAGTATAAAAAAGATTTATTTATGTTTAAATACAAGGTTAGGCGATACTTTTTACTAAAACTAATGTTTTATATTTGTGGTTCTGTGTGTATCTATCTCAATAATTGAATCTCTATTTAATATTTAAAATCGGAATTACTGAAGAATACCAAAAACGTATGATATAGCTTAAAGTGTTTCTATGGCCACGAACTGGATACGCAAATTTATTTATTTTTTAAAAATATTTTTTAACATAATACATTAAGTATATTTTGCATATAAGAAACGATGTAGCCATCTATCGGAACTTTTAATTTAAACTTTAAAACTATCTATTCAACAACTCGCAAGATCATTATTAAAAATTATACAATAAAGGGAAATGAAATACATAGATATAAAAAAGTATAAATATTTATTTACATTCTGTATTCCATTAAAAACAACTCCTAAAAATGTATTTACAAAGTGAAAAACTTTAACAAGTGATTAGCTATTCAAGCTATAAGTCTCGTATTATAGCCTAGGTAATCCAATATTAGGTCTTATGAATGGCCTCACAGTAGTAGGCTCAATATCTCTCGATTTTGTACGTTTGGTAACAGATTTGGGATAGGGTGCAACGTTCTTGGCAGAGACAGGCTTTTTGTATACTTTAATATACGCCGGCCTTCTGACTGTACGAATCCTGTGTGATACTGGCCTAATTATAATTTTTCCAGTAGGAACAAATGTGTGGATGTGCTTCGTCACCTTTACTAGTTTTAATGGATGATGCTTTTTCAGCGGAGGTGGTGCGATGTATGTAAGTGGTACCGGCACCACTTCGACTGACGTTTTTACCTTCTGTGGCCTCGGCAACGGTATCACCGTTTGTGGTCTTTGAACCGAATGTGGCATCAACGGGAGCTGACCAGGAGGCGGTAGATATTGGTTGAAATTTACATTGTTATTTGATGGTAAAGCTTGAACAAAAGTATTGTCAATGTTAGAAGGTACTGGTGTTGAGATTTCGTTAACTCTCTCAGTTGTTGTTGCCTGAGTGCTCGGTGAAGCTTCTGTTGTGCTTTCCTTTTCTCGTTTATCTTGCGGCAATGGTGGCGATGAGGGAATGAAACCAAACGATGGTGGTGGTCCGAACGGATACGGTGGAAGTAATATTGTGGCGACTGGTGCAGCTGCGTTTGCAGTGGCAACTGCTATGGCAATATTTGGATCAGAAGCCGCGGCCTGTCCTGGATTTTGAGATGCTGGTGGTTCTTGTTTGTCGTTTGTCGTCGGCTGCACGAATACCGGACGTGGAGGCAGCAGAGGAATGAAATTATTGGGTACAACACGTATTACATTCGGTATCTGAGGCACTGGTACTACCGGGGGAGCAGGAGCGACAGGAATGAAGTTCGGTGCTGGTGCGACCGGAACGAAGGTCGGCGCGGGTGCGACTGGTACAAATGGAGCTCTAGCCACTGGTATTACCGGTGGAGGTGGTGCCACTGGAAACACCGGTTCTAAGGCTGGCTGCGCTGCTACCAAACGATTAAACGTCCTTTCGAAATACTGGGAGCTAGCCGCCGTAACTACAGGTGCTGGCGCTGCGGCTGGATGGGCTGCTAGCCCAATCCCTGAACTCCGAACAAATCCACATGCCGATGACAACAAAATAATCTGAAACACAAGCATTTCAATTATAATATAGCCTTTTTATTTAAATAATTTTATAAGGATATTAATTATACTGTAAATGTTTTACCGTTACTAGCATAGTGGCTACGTCCCCTCGCATGAACGTTTTTAAATTGCAATGCGAGCAGTTAAAAATGAAGCCTTCACTTATATATAGGTGTAACAAATTTTGCATTGTGGTGTGGCAATGTTGTGGGTGTAGCGGAATACCTAATGGTACAATGGGTAAGGACATGAACCTTGATGGCTACAAAAATCGTATTGAAACGACGTCTCAGGAATAATAATAGATAGGCATGGGCGCTGGGAAAGTAGGGCCGTCACCAATAATGGTCGTATTCGCTTAATTAATACATCGAACGTTATGCAAGTATTCATAACATTCCATAATACTCAACGGATTTAAACAACAGCGCTTTTTAATTTGTTGTCATATACTTTTTCACTTACCACTTAAAGATATTAACTTTCTTCATAGCCATCACAGCTCGCCGTGAAAAGTAACTATTTTTAGAACAATTTTTTGTCTTTTTAATTTTCATAAAAACTGAGGCATATGATGTGTGTGTATCTATTCGTAAACACATTCTATTGTTCATTTTTCGCATTCTCCATATATATGTCAATGTTTTGGACCACAGACGCTTGTAATAATATTTTATAAACATTCAAGTATGGTTAAAATAACATATAAACTGCATTAAAAATTTACAGACGTCATATTTTTTGCAATAATCGTTAATACGTTTTTTTGCTTAATTTATTTTTGGACGTTAGCATAATTTTGTACATTTTTGACGCATTTAGTGCGTTGAAACGTATAATTTTCTGATTTAATAGTAAATAAAATTTAAATCCAGAGACATCCTTAAACAAAAAATAATCCCATTCAACTTAAACGGTATTAGTCGTAACATATTCATATATATATAAATGTTATCCTAATAGCGTACATGAGATGAATGAGCTAGTCAATGTTTTTTAGATTTAAAATTTTCTAATTTTATTTACAACTAGCTGCTCCCCGCGGTTTTACCCGCCAATTTTTTATTTGTTCAAAATCCATTATAAATGTGTTTCAAATTTTATTGAAATCTGTTCATCCGGTTTTGCTTGATGGAGTAACAAACATAACATTCACATTTATAATATAAGTATAGAATACAAATTACCACCCTACCTAATTAATAAAATGAATTATTCTAATTTGTACAAAAAGAATTTAGGACGCTTCTTTTATAATTAATATATACCATTTGTGTAAAAAATTTTAGCTCTAAGTTCTAAGAATTTTTAACGGAGCAAGACTTCAGTTACCGTTTGAGTGAGGTCAACGACACTGGGAAAAATAGTACAAAAAATTATATACATTACTTTTGTAAAAGCGTGCCGTCTATGGGAGCTTAAAGAGGCTTAAATTTAATGAAGGCCTTTCAACTTTTAATGTAACCCTCCATCTGCAAAAGTTCTCAGCCGCGTTTACATTACATTACAATCTGAAAATAAATTTGCTGGTTTGTAAATATGATCTTCATTCAGGTAACAATATATTATGTAATAGCATACTTCATTGCGTATATGCATTGATCAGAATGATTGTGTCAGAAGTAGACTTTAATCACGCATTTAAGCATACTTTAAAAATCAGGCAAGTGCGAGTCGTACTCGCGTACTGAGGCTTCCTTACACAAAAGCCTCTATAACTCCCGAACTAACAAAGTTATCTAAGCTGTTATAGTTTTCCTTCAAAGTTCACTGCATAGAATACCATCATGATTTTTTCAGGTTTTTCTAACCAGCCGTTAAACTTTTAGAGAGTGGAACGTCCTATTTTAACAAAAAAATTAGCTTTATAGTTGAATACACCGCAAATGGATGCCTAAATCAAAAAATCATCTCAATGTTTTTAAAAGACCTATCTAATGATACCCCACACTATGGGGTAGACACGAGAAAAAAAAATCACCCCCATTTCACGTGTAGGTACCCCAAAAAATATTTTTCGTGATTTTATTTTAGCACTTTGTCGACGTAGTAAATAACCCCCTATAGATACCGCATATAATACAAGTAACGTGGTACGGTTATCTGTGCAGGAGCCCATACATACAGTCAAAAAACCAACAAATTTCAACCAATAATCTCGTCTGTTGTTGGGCCGCGTTCTTAAAACTGCCTATTATATATTACATTTTTCACTCTGCGTATTATTATGTTTGGTCACTACCAACGTATGCAAATGTTCAACATGCGGCATCTAAAGTGGTTTATATATAGCTTGAATAAAATAAACTAAATTAAATAAAATTCGTTAATCATTATTTTACATTACGGTACTAATTTCTACTTTAACATTTTATTATTAATATAAGACAAAATTTCTTAAGGTTATCGACTTCTAAGTGTAAACAAGAACAAAACGGTTCGTTAGAAGACAGGAATTTCATTAACATCTGTATATGAAAGGTGTCGAGAAACTATCAAGAGAAAAAAGGGTCTTGAGTCAAGATACACGGGCACGTGTATGTCAACATTTTGTGAAATGTAATTTTCATCATTCTTATAACAAACGAGATATTTTTCGATGGATGTTTAGGAGGAATATTTACACTCACGTGATAAAAAAGTTCAATGACTTAGTAGAAACTATTTGAATACATTGAACCTACGTTATTTTTATTGTTTAAAATCTTATTAATCGATTGTTGCTATTTCTTTTTCAAAGGCATTAAGAGCTTAATTCTGATATATTCTCAAAGGAATGGTGATTTCATTATTTCTGTTGCTATTGTTACTTACAAAGTACTTGTAATAAACTCTTGTTTATTTTTAATCTATTGCAAATGTATTCCTGACCTGTGTTAAAATTTATATTATTTCTATCTTCGCATCACATTGTCAAATACCGATTGCAATTAAGAAATTGCTACTAACAGTCAATCTTCTCCTGGCGTAAAGTATAAGCAATTGTACTGTATAAATAATTTGCTGCACTCATTAGGTCGTGATTTTATAACTACGACTGTCTGTAATATTTCAGTTTGTCTAATACTTGTGCTGTCTTTTTTCAGGAATTTACAAATAAACTCAAATAAGATTTGGTTTAAGACGTAATTATAGTTTACTTCTTTGTTAATTTTTAAATTATGAAAAAAGTAAACTGTACTTTTTATTTTTTATTCGTATGTTGTAGTCATAGTCTAGATCAACGAGATTATAATTGTAAAAAGAATTCTTGCTACATAACAACACATTTGTTTGGGCTTTCTTTTTACCGATCGACAAATTCTTATTAATAAAACTCACGTCACGTATGATTTCCTAAGGTGATACAGCATCAAATGCTTCTAGCTGCACTTATAAGGCCGCTTTCCTGGCAAGTTATCACTGCCCTTCACAAGTAGCTGGCATAAAATAAAGTACGCATGGCCTTCGGGCTTGCCGGATGATCATTTAAGTTCTTTTCTTTTCCCACACCTTTCCCCTGCTTCCTTAAAATAATCCTGACATCCCTCCCAATAACCTGTTCTATCCAATTTCCAAAGATGGCAACGCGCACCCAAAACTTCGGATGTCGTGTGTGTCTATGGGCAACGGGATCACGTAATATCAGTTGAACCGTCTGCTTGTTTACCAATTTATCTCTATAAAAAATCTTTAATATAAACATACGTAACAGCATTAGTTGAATGATATAAAAACTTTTTTGTTTTATATCCAGCCAATGAAACGTGCCATACATACAATTTCGATAATTTGAAGGTAAGCTGTACACAAAGTGAATAAAGTATCGTAGTTTAATTGGACTTTATGTGTAGTATTACAAACTAGAAAAAAGATAATTTTAGCTGCTCACTCTGTTAGTTAGATATGTATATATGTATGAGTACCATTATTTCGGCAGAGGAAGAATACAATTAGTTGAATATCTATTAAGTTATTTTTACTTACAAAAATATATAATATTTTAGGAGACATTGTGTGGAATTATAAACAGTTCTACCAACCCAGAAAATAACGCGTTGGCTTTTAATCTTAAAATCTTTAGACACATGTGCCATCAAATCCTATTGCAAAATTATAAACTATTTATATTTACTGCATTATTTAGAATCTTACGTCGTTCATTAAATCACAAAAAAATATTTATTATGTAAAAATAATTAAGTATTTCGTTTAATTTAACTGATATGTGCATGTAATGTTATATGAATGTTTATTCTATGATTAGAAAATTATATTTATTTTTGTATATTATGCTATAATATAAAAATACAGTTATTCAAAAAGATAAAGATATGTGTAACAAAGAATAATAATTTAATATTATCACCTTCATATGAATGTTTATCTAAATAATAACAAACTTAGCTCAAGAAATTGGATTATAAGATTTGCGATAGCTTTTGAAGAAGATTATACTTCATTGCTTAAACAATTTATTGCTTTGTCTAGACAATGAAATTAACATTTATATCTTTCACGTTCAATCGTAGAAAATTGTGTTGACCTATTTCGATGGTGGGTGAGCTAAAATTACCAAGGGTACGTACAAGAAGCCTAGGTCTTACTTTTAATTGGTTTGATTTGTTTTTAAATCAAAAAATTCCCAGAATGAATTGAATGTTGTATATGTTGTTCGTAAAATCTTAATCCCAAAATCAATAGCTACGTTATAAACATTCGATTCGTTCACACATATATAAAACAAATTTAAATATAAAGAATAATACAGTTTTGCAAATGCTATTACAAACTAATACTAAAGGGATGTACTCTATGTCAAAAAGTGTATTATAATTGAATCAAACACTCACTGGCCGTGGTGCCATAAACCATTTTTACACTAGACACGTGCGATGGTTCACTTATTAATAACCATTAATTCCATATATTTTCATGGTATTAATATTGACACTGCTTTATACGCCTTTGTAAATGTAACAGAGAGACGTAGACGGTGTCTTGCTGCAACATTTTTCTGTCCCGCGCTCACAGAGTTAGTTCAAAATGTACTGCGACCTATGAAAGTATTTCTTCACAGGGCAGAATTTTTTTACCATGCGGAAATATGTCCATAACGGTTAAACCTGTTGAGGCCAAGTCCGTAGAGTACGGAGGAAGGAGAAAGTTTTCCAACTGCAGGTCCTGTAATGTTAAAATGGTTTCGCGAGCAGAGTAGCTCACACTGCTCGCGAAACCATTTTAATTGCGTTACCATTGAGCAATACTGGTGAAGAAAATTAACGAGTCGGGATTGTTTACGTGTCACACTCAAAAAACCTTCACACGGTTTTTTTAGTGTTTGCCCCCAGAGTTTTATCGCTATGGCATATGACTATGATGACCTTCCTGTCAGATAGCAGAAATGTATAGGTAAGGAGGGAAAATACTTTGTTTTCGATCTGTTATATATTAGGAAGAGATTTCAGATATTAGTGAAAGAGAGACCGGTCGAGGTAAGGTATGCATTTAAGGATTTAAGGTGAAAATTTCTTACACCTTTCGATCCCCCCAACGCTAAAGCCTCTCATAAAATATTATTTACCCATATTTTGTTTTCATCGTCTCTATTGCTAAAACTTTCAATACAACTTTAATGTTTAAAGCAAATTCAAATGTGTACTTTTTTTTAAATTTATAATGGATTTTCAGACTGAATATTCATAGATATGTAGATATTTCTCTCTTGTAGATTGACAGTAGGTATTATCTAATCTTAATAGAGCTTTTATTTTAATAATAAGATTAATTACTCGTCAGCATAAAAACAAAAGCGTAATATAAACTATATCACACTATGTTGGGGTAGTTACATAAGTTTCTCCTATTATAAATAGTTTTATATAAACTAAATATAAATCTGTGTAATATAGCACATATTTGTAACATCATCCTTGATGCCTTGACGTTAAAAAAGGTATTTTATATTAATAATATAATAATTGATTGTTACTTTAATAATTTATTTAATTTCGTTTAGTGAAATATGACTAAGATTTCATTCGATGTGTATTTTATAAATTACCGAATAATAAGAGAAAATTAGGAAGTATTAACATACTTTATAAAAGGTATTGTTTTAAGACTTATGTTAAAATCAATTTCATTCATATACATATATTAAAATTTGTTGGTTAAATTATTCCGTTACCACATGTAAGAGCAAAAATTAATATAATTTATTCAAACAGCTGTTGCCACTTTGGACATATCCAAATAGCGACTGAGAGGAGCGTCATAATAAAAATTATTAATTAAAGGGCTAGGTGTAAACATAATATATATTTAAGTAAACAAATCAATAAACTTAATATCGGAATCCTTTAAAGTTTGTCTGTCTGCTACTCATTAAAAAAAATACTTTTATTCCAAGTTGCAAGAAAACAGCAACAGAAATAAAAACAGCATAACATAGCTTACAATTATTGCTATACAATTATTATTGATGGATTCGCTATATATGCCAATATAACGCAATTTGATGACCGGTTGGCGCAGTTGCTAAGACATTGACTGCGGCGTCGCAAGTTGTGGGTTCGATTCCCACTCGGAGCAAATATTTGTACGACCTACAAATAGTTGCTTCGGATCTATGTGCGATATATGTTTGTGAAACGCCCTTGTATCGCAAGACTTAATTCTTAGAATAAGGGCAGCGTTTTTTAATAAAAAAATAATAAAAAAGAGATAATGTTGAGCGTTTTCAACCCCGGTTTATGTATGCGATTTCAAATTTGAAACTTTTAACCCATGCGAGCATGCAGGAATAACTTTTGAATTTCTGGTATATATCAATCAAATTATCTGAAACATTTTTTCTAGATATAAGTAAGCGTGTACTAGCCAGAAATCTTGACTTTAGCTAAGCATTCGATAATTTGGTGCACATATGTTATGATAATAATTTTAGGCGTTGGAATGTGCAAAATATTTTGTTGTCTCACTACGTTACGAAGTCAATGTAATAATGATTTCTGCATCTCTTTGTTCAAGTTAAGTATATTAAAAGTTGATAGCATAAATTGCATCCGTTAGTCGCTCAGCTATTTGACAACTTTATTTATATCTCACAACCTTTAGAACAAGTATTATTTTCACAATTATGATGATCAGGATCCTGATTTGTGAAATCACCGTGACATAAATGCTGCAAAAATTTTAAAATAAACACGAAAAAATCCATAAAGTTGTTTAATTTAATTTTTTTATTTAATTTTTTTTAGATTTTCTTAGATTTTACTAAATTCATCTCTTCGCTCTTTTTGTTTACAAAGTCTATAAGTGAAACTCCTTGTGCAACCTTTTATGCTATTCCAAAATTAAACACCAAATATATAATAAAATATTCTTAAAAATATTACGGTTGAAGTTTGACCATATCGGGAACTCTAGTCTTCTTAGAGAATACATTTGTTACAAGTTAGTTACTTACATACTTATGTGTATTCTTAGGTTATTTTTCATCGACTCTTGTGTAGTAATTACCATCAGTCTTAAAGCCTACAGTATCACCGTGCATTATTGAGTGGTGGATCGCGTACATTCTAAGGACATTCAGGCAAACATTTGCTAAGTTTAATACTCATTTTACAAGATGATATAGATTTGTATATCGACTATACTACAATTAGTACTAAGTCTTTGTCGCAGATAAGCGAAAACGTAACGTATTTAGTTTCTTGTGATATCTTTAAGCAAATATCATGGCCGAAGACCATCATTCCCTTATATTTAAATGATAGTACCGACAAATTCAGAGAAATTTAGACGAACGAATGGCTCAGTTGCTGATCCGTTGGCTTCGGCGTCGCTGGTCGTGGGTTCGATGCCACGATAAAAATTATTTGCATGACCTACAGAAATTTGCTTCGGATCTGGGTGTTCGTGAACGTGCAATTTATTTTAAATTAAACAACTTTACGGATTTTATCGTGGTTTATTTTAAATTTTTATCACCCGACGTTTCGAATCCTTTACAGCGTTCATGGTCACGGGTAGGTAAAGTTGTTTAATTTAAAATGTCGAATATTCGCGTAAGTCTTAGAAGTGCAATATATGCCTCTAAGCCTAATTCTCCTCTGTGTATTTCTACAAGTCTCCTTAGCAGTGACGCGCAGTGATCGTTATTGACCTACACTAATTTCATAGCATCAAAATTAGCCAGCATTAAAAATATAGTCTGAAATGTTTAATTTTTTTATTTTCAATTTAGATGCTAATTGTTTTATATCTTTGATAATATTAATAAAAGTGTTTCAAAGGTTTAAAAATTTAATTTAAGTATTTTTTTACGCACGGCGCTTTTGTTATTTTAATAAATCAAGTTTACGGATTTTACGTCTTTTTATGGTGTTTGACGTATGGACTTCAGTCCTAACCGTGACCATGAATGCTGCAAAAATTTAAAAATAAACGCGAAAAAATCCATAAAGTTGTTTAATTTAATTTTTTTAAATGAAATTTTTTGGATTTACTAAATTAGTTCGGCTCTTCGCTCTTTTTGTTTACAAAGTCTGTAAGTGAAATTCCTTGTGCCACCTTTTATACTATCCCAAAATTAAACACAAAATATTCTAAAAAATATTACGGTTGAAGGTTGACCATATCGGGAAGTCTAGTCTTCTTAGAGGATACATTTGTAACCAGTTAGTTACTTACATACGTATGTCTATTCTTAGGTTATTCTTTCATTGTCGCTTGTGTAGTCATTACCATCAGTTTTAAGGTCTACAGTATCACCGTACATTATTGAATGGTAGATCGCGTTCATTCAAAGGAGCAAACATTTGCTTTTTTTTTATAGGAAAGGTTGGCAAGCGAGCAGACGGTTCACCTGATGTTAAGTGATCCCGTCGCCCATGGACA
>DWHK01000505.1:0-13736 GCA_018247855.1 Graphium androcles | reverse complement strand
TCCTGTGCCTGGCCTCTCTCCAATCGTTTCGGATATCCGTCCCATCGGACTACAAAAGTAAAGGAACAGAGAGTGCACCTGTGTCTGCGCGTACACTTGTGCACTATAATATCTCCTGCGCAGTTGGCTGAGTTCTTAGTTGATTAGCCACCGTGGCCAAAATTCGGTCAGGAGGACTTTAATTCTGATGATAAAAATCCATTTCCTTATGAAGTAAATTGTTTATTTTTTTTTGCTTACAAACAATTTCATTATATTTTCATAGGCGAGGACAAATGAGTAAGCCGTTTATTAATTATGTTAAGTGATAGCCAAAAGATTGGCCAAAAGAAGGCAAGCAAAACTTTTAAAAATTTCTCTTCTTCAACTTTCTTTAAAAAAATCTAGGGTTAAAGATGGAAAACTTCTTTTTATAACTAAGAAATAAATATGTTTTGTGAATTGATTTGTTTGAGTTATTCATTTGATTTTATTTGGATTATTTTCCGAACGCAATTACTTTCAGATGTGCTTAATAAATGATCGCTTTAATTACTCTAGAAAATTACATATTTACATAACATTCTTCAAACAGCTTTTGTTGAACTACTACGGCCATGCTCGCCCGGGGAGGTACCACCGCCTTTCACAGAGCCAGCATAAAATAGAGTATATATAGCTGTCGTATTCTGTATTCTGTCGGACTTTGAAACATAGATGAAGGGGGGCATACACCTAACCAACCGACTTACACAGATATTACCGTGTACGGGGTCTCTGCCAGTGTGCATAAGTATACTGAAGGTGACAAGTAACAACGTGTTACTTCCACTGCAGCGAATGGGATCAAAAGTCTGCATCGCTTATAGGGTTGTGGCCTGAGGGAAGCGGAACAGAGTATCCTCATAACCTATATGAAATAAAAACTACTGACGAAGGAGGAGACAGCGTGGAGAACCATAGGTAATATTTGTAAGGGTCGTGATATTTTTGAAGGGGGCTGCTGACCGGCTTGGGAAGTGGACAGACTCCACTCAAAGACGGGACTATCGAGCTGGGTATTTCACGGAGATTTTCGGTAACAAACCTTAGGAGATCGATTACTTGGGCGTTATATAGAGCTATCGTCATAGCACTGCGGGGCTTCTATAGCTACTGCCTGGGGACTGTCTTAGTCTTGCAGTCGCCCGAGTGTTCCGAAGGCCTAACGGTCTTTAATCGGTGCGGACTTTCTTTTCTGGATGATTCGAAGAAACATACATACATACATACTTGTATTGATATGTCGTGTCTCGGTTCTTAAGCTTTTTTTGGCCTTATGACATTCTTTTAGTTGTTGTAATGTATGTGGCAAAATTTATTTCTGTTCTTATTTCCTTGTCGGCAAATCCTGTTTGAGATGTTATTTAGTATGTTATTTTGCACATTTGTGAATATAAATGTATGCGAAATTAAGTCTTGAAATAATTATTGAAAATTGAATTTAAGCGATATTCTAAACTTGTTTTTAAGTAGTGTGGTGATTTAAAGCTTTTATTTAAAAAAAAAAAAAGATTTAAAAAAAAAATTTTTCTTCGTTTCAAGTCATTTTGACTAACCATGAGCAAGGTCGCTCATGGTTAGTAGTAGCTTTTATGGTAGATAAAGTGGAGTAATAGTGTAAGTAAGTAGTAATAAAATAGTAAGCTCTGGCTGACAACAAATAGAAAGAATGTGGGAAAGAAGAAAGACGAATGTTCCGTTTACTACAAGATACGGTTCTATATATCCTTTAATTATTCTATTTAGTATTTCGTAACTTTAAACGTTTGTTATAAGAAAAACTGAAATTTATTCGGTGCTTTATCTTTATAATCAACTGTTTATTAAATATGTAAGAATTTTAATAAAGTAGCTTTTTTAGCAATGAAAAACAGTTTTATAGACCTTATTTCAAGTTTAACTTAGTTGTTGACAAGATGTGAATAGGATGTCTTAAGCTATTTTAATACATAATAACGGATGTTTTTTTCATTAGTTTGTTCAATATTTTGTTGAAAAAACATGTTGCGAGTCTTTTAAGTAGCCCCTATATCAAGTAATTAACGCCGAAATTTGACACTGTAATAATCTCTGCTCTGACATACAACGAACTTGATTAACCATCGTCTGAGCACGGAGTCAATTTGATTAAACATCAAATTCTCTTTACATTTAACCTCGTGATTACTGGTTGCGCCCATATAATATTGTTTACACTACGGTACGGCAAAATAAACTGATTATGCTGATGAGTGTTCTAACGATGTTGGAGAGATATTTTAAAGGAAATATTACTACGTAAACAATATTAAATTCAGTTAAGTCTCAGAAAATTTTGCATATTTGTAGGTTAATTTACTATATAATATTACGCGTTGTTTGATTAACTCTGAACTTTTTAAAACATTTATGGAAGTGTTATAATGTATTTGCAAAAGTATTAATAGCACCCTCCTTCTTTTTAAAGTTCTTGCTATTATCAGTCACGCGTTACTCATCACTACACACTCATGAGTAGTATATGAGGCCATCAGTATAAAACATTTATTTATTTTATGAATTAACGGTTGAAATAAGTTTTGTCAATTCATAATTGTTTCTTAACAATGTAATAATATTCCCGTTCCTAATATTGATTTTCGAAATTGACTTCACCATACACGAATTTATGTCACGGACTTTTGACGACACTTGCTGTCATTATAAGGTATTTATTTTTATGTCGCCCAACTTGCAATCGGGATTATTGCAAAGGTGGCATAATAATTATAATATGAAGCATATCAATATATTTTGTAAATGATCTGACAAATATTAAACTAAAGGGACCATATATTATTTAATTTCCGAAGATTTTATGGTTAAGATGATAATTAACAGTTTTGCGTCTAAAAATACTTTTTAGGCGATACTTTTTAGACAGAAATCTGTAATTTCTTTGCGATACTAATAAACCTTTATTAATATTCATAGAATTGTATAATAAATCTCGAGGTAGTAGAGCATAACATCCTTCATACAGCTTTTACTGCACTTCTATCACCGCTTCTGCCGCGCTCGCCCGGGGAGGTACAACTATCCTTCATAGAGCCAGTATAAAATAAAGTATGTATGGCTCTTAGGGTTGCCGGATGGCCATTCCTACCCTGTTCTTATCATTTTCATCTTCACCTTTTCCCATTAAATCCTTAATAGAATCCTATCCCACCCTATCCTTTAACCTGTTTTATCAAATTTCCAAGGCTGGCAACGCACACGCAACCATTCGGGTGATGTGTATGTGCATGGGCGACGGGATCACGTAACATCAGGTGAATCGTCTGCTCGCTTGCCAAACTTACCTACATAAAAAAGAATAATAATTATCTTTTACAAAATTAACCTTCAAAACAAAGCGAAGTGTATATTGGCTAGTTTTCTTAAAGTTATTCATCATCCCGTATACTTAAAATTCTGTAACATATTTTACGTTTGAGTGCTGTCGACAAATAGAAAGTGTAAAAGTTTTATTCAATAAAGAAACATCAACATAGATTTCTCGGGGGATGAATGTGGCTTTGGAAAATTTGCTCGTAGCCAGATGGAAATAACCTGCGCCTTTTTATGATATTAGAAGTTTTTATGTTAGTGCTTACTGAGTAATAAAATGAGGCACGCTACCTAACGTTCTGTGAATGGCGGAAGTTTTGTAAGGAAATACACAACAATTCATTTCTTCTACCAGATTGTAAATCGAATGCATTAATCATATTTTGACGAACCTTCCTCTGATAGACCATGGACTTTGCGTGTCACGTTATCCTGATAAAATCATACTTTGGGTAATATGATTTTTATGTACATGATTATTATTCTATCTATGTGAAAGCTGAAATATACAGTACGCAATTCTGTATTATTTTAAAAATTTTAGCCGCTATACCGTTGGGAGGAGAAATGTCAATTTTCGTGTATTTTTTAAAATAACTTCAAAACTATTTTCTTTATATTTATGAAAAATGAGATTCTTACAATAAATCCTTTCATGTCAGACGACATAGTTTTCAAAACCTTTTTTTTAATATTAATTTACCCCCCAAAAGTCATGCTGATGTTTAAAATTCATTTATTTATGATATATGTATACATACAAACGTCCGTTTTTGGATCACTGACTCATTTTTTAATCTTAAATTTTATCACAATCGGTCCAATAGTTTCGAAGCTATAGGCTGTGCAGACGGATAGACAGACACGTGACACGCGAGTGATCCTTTAAGTGTACCGTTTTTTAGGATTCCGTAGTTCACGTCTCGGAACCCTTATAGTTTCGTCATGTCCGTCCGTTCGTCCGTTTTTTGGGATACCTCCCTTACACGTAAAGTGGGGATGATTTGTTTTTCTCGCGTCTACTCCATAGCGTGGGGTATCATTAGTGTCTTTTGCTGTCGGTCGGTCGCTAAGACGATTTTTTGATTTAGGTATCGCATATTATGTATTGCATAATCTTTATATTATTCATTGTGTCAGTGTGAACGAAAACTAGTTTTATTTGATCTTTCCGCTTCAGTCATATTATAAAATGTATTATTTTGGATATTTTTTAACAGTTAGTGTAATTACATAGAATAAATGACATACATCATACAGCTGATTAAAAAAAATATGTTTGTATGAAATAAAATATGATGATGAAAAAATTATATATATTTCTAAAATTAAATGTTATATTAAGATACTTATTACCTTACGGGATGATGCTTATTGGTATAATTGTCGTGTGTTAAAAATTATTTCGACATATTTGAATGAAAACTTAATTAATTATTTGAAATTAGCTATCTTGTCCAGAATTGATTGTATTGATGCTATGAGTACATCTACTTTTTGTATGTTATAATGAATTCGGACAGTAACTTGGTCAAATGTATTAATTTAAATGATCGGCGTAACGTTTAATTTCATTTTTCTCACCGTTCTACGTATGTCATATATTAAAATATGACACAGAATTAAAATCACCAGAAAACCTTGCATACAGGTATGTACGTATATTATCAAATAAAAGTTTTCACAAACCAAACGCTCGCTGGCTCAAAAGAAAAAGCGAAACATCTCAAGAGAAAACTACCAAATGACATCAAAGGCAGCGATACAAACAAACGTTTTAAGTTCCTTTCCAATCGGGAACAATAGCTGTTGGTTTGCTTCAGCAATTTCACGGCTTGCTAGTTTTGCCGAATGAAACGCTCTTACGGGACAATATCACTTACATCTATTTCTATTCTTACTCAGCTAGCGATTTTTTTTCGCTTTAGTCAGTTCCCATTTTTTATAAAGTAAACATTCACGTGATTTGAGAGGAAGATGAGAAATACAGCATTAAATTTAATCGAATCATACTTCTTTTTATAATTCATTTTCGTGCTACTTATATAACGAAAGGAACCAGAACTTTTTGTCATCTCCAGAATTTCGCTGTTATAATTCATATAATCTTTTTGTTCTCAAAGCGAATTATGGTTATAACATTATTGTTGGTTGGTACAGCTGCTTTGTTACCGAAATTACTGTGGTATTTTACTTTATTGTATTAGTGTTTTGTTGTATTGAAATTTAGAAATAAATTAGAACTAATATTTTGCTCAAAAATTAATTGTATATTTTTGACGTGATAACGTCTTATAAATAGATGAGCGCGGGCTGCACGCACGAAAAATCATGGCTTCTTGTAACGTTCCGCTTGAGCCGAGTGTGCAAGCGAGAGCGCGGAACACTTATAGACTTGTGACGCATCTATTTTTCTTTTAGTCCATCGATGCGTCTACTTAGACGAGAGACAGCTTATGACGTTATCACGTAAAATTATAGTCTGTAAACCGACTTTACATTCAACTAATTTTTGTAGACAGGAGCAATAAGCAACCCACTTATTTTATGATGAGTGACGTCTGATGATGAGTGATTCACACAACAACCCAAGAGCAACAACAGCATGGCTAGTTCCAATTTAGAATAGGTTCCAAGACAAGAATAGCTTCTGTTCTTAAAGCTTCAAAGTAGTGTACGATATATGATTCGAAAAAGCAGTGCAATCGTAATTATGTAAGGCACGTTTTGTAACAAGAGATAGCTGAGGAGACATTTAAACTTTTTTATTGTGTGAGCGTTTCAGTTATATATATATAATATCCCTTGTGAAAACTCTTAATGAATGAACTGTTCGTTAATCTTATCAAGATGAATCGTAAAATAAAAGGATATTGCTGGTACTACTCAAGACGCCATTAATACTGTCGCATTTGTTAAGACACCATTGTGAAAGAGCCACCTAATCAGGGTGGGACATCAACTCTAAGAGAACTATAGAGGAAGATGTAATAGTTCGTTTAGTTACCGGCATAAGGCTCAAAAAGTAGTAAAATTTTTACTAGTTATTGGTATACAATTGGCACCTAATTAAGCACGTGGACGTTTAAATAACCGACAAACAATATGTGGTGCAGCTAAAGGCCCACTCGGGATTTGGGTGGTAATCTCAGCATTAAAGTTCAAACCGCATGTAATTGTCATTTCAAAAGTTCTAATTTATTTGGTTTATTTTATTTGCAAAACACTTATCTTTGTACATCTTGTTGTACATAATGACCAAGACCTGTAGATAAAGTCTATTTAACGGGTACCTAAGTAAAGCATATCCATACAGATGAGTTTTTATTAATTAACAAAATAGTTTAAAAATGAATGGAATGAAGAGATATGATATGATGTGATAACCAGCCTTACTCATAAACACATAATCTGTACATAATACATGTACACGTAATATTTTTTTTAATCAGAGTAGTATTCATATATTACTACTTGTGTAGAGGGCGTACATACACATCCTTTGTAAAACTAGTGCCGCACTAACGACACCGTACGATAATCAACAGCATGCTATTGTTTCTGGTTGTGACGTTAACGATTTGTCTGATTTACATGTACACACATATATTTACATAAGTTTCTTAATTTTTTTATAAAAATATACTAAGCCAAGTAGTTGTTTTTTTTTTTATTAAAATAACCAAGAAAACATAATTTGAAAATTTATGTAAAAACAATACTGACTTGTTTTCGATTGTAACCATAATGTGTGTTTAAAACCTGTGGCATAACAATCTGAATTAAAAAACGGCGCCGTTGCAGTGATAGCCATTCCTTCGTTATGCCGTTTTAGTCGCTTTTCACTGCAAGCAGGAGAAACCTAAATCATATTCTAAATGTTAAAATTCGAGCCTACAGGACTAAACTCTAGTGATACCTAGATCGCCTAATGAGCCGTCCACCCATTAGTCATCACAGATGTTCTTTCTTAATTCTATGGTCTCCATATCTCCTTTCGACATGACTCGGCCAGTTCAGGCGATGAGTTTTTATGATACCAATAATATTGCGTTCCGCAACAAGATCTTCATCTTTCAGATTTTGAAGCTTCCGTTTTCTCTTTTTACCAGGTCCAAGATCGTGCGGAGAATCTATCGTTCGGCTACCAGAAAAGAAACATTTTCTTTAAGTGTAAATGTCGAAATCTCACAATCATCCGTAAGTATGGGGCTTATAACCGTATTATAAATTTTAATTTTGGTCTTTCTATTTTAGAGCTTTGATACAAATACTTTATAAAGGGGTGCGCTGCATTTCAAGGTGTTCTTAATGCGTGTAAAAATTTCCTCCTCTCTGGTGTTGGTGTCAGTGGTCATGCAGCATAAGTATTTAAATTTAGCGACCTCGGTACACCTATCCCCGACATAAAGGTCTTCTCATTTGGTTTTTTTCTTGCTAATACTTAGACCCACCTTTTTGACTTATAAAAGGTACTGCTACTGTTCCGGATTTCACTAAGCAGAGTTATGTCGTCTGTAATTTTTATCACCTCATGCTTTTCGTTCAGGTTTGCTCCAGTATCTAGTGCAAGCATATTTCTATGCTTGGATGTATTCTAGAGCTATATTAAAACGCTTAGGCGACAGGGCATCACCCCGTTTTAATCCAGCTTGAAAACACGTCTGTTACCTTGTTACTAATCTACATGGAAATATATCCTGTAGCTTTTTCGGAATATTGAAGTTTCTGAGTAGCGTAGCGTTCTCGAAAATATTGCCGTATATTTTCTTGAAGTCTACTAACAATACATGAATGCATTGAGCGTATTTCAACCTGTTTTTAGAAGAAAGATCTGGTAAATACAGCAGCGATTACGACGGAATTCATGCTGATAATCACTAAGTTAACTTATTCAATTCTCCTAAGCAGCACATATAACTGGATCACGTATACAATTGGTAACAGGAGAGGATATCGAGGTGGTAGAGCATAACATCCTTCATACAGCTTTTGCTGCACTTCTACGGCCACGCTCGCCCGGGTATGTACAACCACCCTTCACAAAGTATAAAATAAAGTATGCACGGCTCTTGCGGTTGCCGGATGGCCATTCCTACTTTTTTCTTTTCCAATTCCTTTCCCCATCAAATCCTTAATATAATCCTATCCAATCCTACCCTTTAACCGGTTTTATCCAATTTCCAGGGCTGGCAACGCATACGCAACTCTTCGGATGTTGTGTATGTCCATGGGCGACAGATCACTTAACATCAGGTGAACTGTCTGCTCGCTTGCCAACCTTTCCTTTAAAAAAAAAAGGGCAATTTCACCCACATTTTTGAATTATTTGCAACTTTGATTAAAATCGGCCCTCCACCGTATGTCCAGATTTCTGTGGATAGACCATCAACTTATAAAGCTTTGTTGTTCCTAGTAACATTTGACATGGCTTAACGACTAGACCTTAAGCCATGTCGAACCTCGTCAAATGACAACAGCTCTACCTCACTATTATTGTCGAGTGTTGTAAAGGTTAATCGCTCAGAGTGGAGAACAATTAGGTAGTTGCTGGAAATGTTACGCCAGGTTTTTTAATTTCTTTTTGATTAGACTGCTATCGTTATTTTCTAGTAACTGAGAACAGATGATAGACGCTCTTGAATATTGTCAGTTCCTAAAAAAATTCCTAGATTCATTAGACCTTCTAACTGTTTCAGTATTTCTAACTTGATTAATCAAATGCTGTGCCTTAGCTCTCTTGATCAATGCTCTGGATTATTTTTTAATTCCTTAAATTTATCTAGCCAATGGTCGTGTTGTTCAGGTAATATTTTGTATTTCTTCCTCCTTCTTCCCCATTAACATTGTGTTTTAATTACCATGTCTCAAAATGTTCTCATTTGTTAGCTTGTGTATGCTGTTTTCCAATTGTAGATATTAGAAATATCCTCGCGTCCCACTTTGGCATAGAAATTGCCAACCACCATTTTAGTGTCGTAACGAGACAATGGATCTTAAAATAACTTCAGGTTTTTGTAGAATTTATCTTTAGTCTCTTCATTAGTTGCTCAACTGGGGCATAGACATTTATTATTAAAATTAATAAAAATTTACTACCTACACAAAGAACGCATATACTGACTGATATTGCATCAAACTGGATCACATTTCCAATGAGGTTGTTAAACACTTGTTGTACAAGGAATCCGTCTGTGTGGGGATCTGAATATAAATATGATACTAAAAATATAAATATGTATATGCGTATATGCTTTGTATTGTAACTTGGAATAAGTAATTTTCAGGTGCTTCTTGTGTCTACTAACGCAATGTGCGTAAACAAACATTATTAATGAGTTAATGTTATTACGGGGCAGCTATTCATAGTAGTTGCTCTCATGTTTGTAATTCAGTTTCAAAATTTATTCGAATTTAAAGTAAGTTTAATGAACTAGGCTCATATTTTAATTACATGTAGTATTGCAGTCACAGATTTTATTGTACGACCCAAGTCACAAGCTTTTAGACCCAAATAAGTGTAGGGGAAAAACAAAGGTAATTTGTTTAACTTTGACTTTTGATAACATTGCAATAATTGTAGAGTATTGTTAAGGTTATCAAATAACAAATTTTTATGGAATATATTATCGAAACGAATTTGAATACCTTTAACACAAAATATATCACAGTTGTTTTAAATACCGGCCTGTTCCATCATTAGTATACCATGGTTTGTGTAAAATAGAGTAGGTTCAGTACGTGAGGTTACCGGATGACTCTTATTGATTTCTCTTCTCGTTTTATACTATTTTTCCTTCCCAACCATTAAAATCACCATAAATATTATTACCTAATGTTTTATTGGTTAGACTGCCAACGCTGCCAACAACTTTTCGTATGTTAGAGGTGTCTGTACGCGCAAAATGTAGCTTAACAACAGATAAACTGTCTGCTACTTTTCCTATTTTTCATGTTTGGTCACCCGCTTCAGCTTATTAGCACTATTGCCGGTCACTGTTTTAAGCCACTACACAAGTTCATAATTAGCCATTTCCTATTTCGCCCTCGGCCACCGGCTTTAACGTTCCCGCATACTTTAATTAACTGTGTTGAAATATTGTTTACTGTGTACAGACGAATAAAGTTTAAATGGAAATAACTTTGTTAACGTCGTGTAAGTTATTTTTTTTCGAAAATTTAAATAAATAACCAATGTTAAATTCCCTATTCAAAGATCATATAATGTTAGACACATTAAACATTAGATGGTCAAATACTCAAATCTTTCTACTAATTCAAGTCTGTAGCCGCGCCAACTAGAGCAGAGAAAATTTTTTGCCAATAAAACATTATCTAAAGAAAACATTTACACTCAATGTCATCAGGTATTTTATGAAAAAGTGCCAAAAGTAAATATATATGAAAACCTGAATAAATGACATCAAATCATACTTTAGTTAATTAAGCAAACATATACCAAAATTTTTTGAATAACCTTATATCATTATTTTTGTGTGAAATTATTTCATCAATTTAATCGTATATTTAAATCTAACATGTATTAAATATATGCTAATGCCTATTTAGTATAGTTTATAATTTAAAATAATTGCATACAGATTAAAAACTCTAACCGCGTTGAATGTCATTTCGGAGACACGTTATTGCATAAGAACATTATGTGAATCATATTGTTTTAATAATATACCTTTGTGATAAAATTAAAGTGTTCATTTTATAGATCTTAATAAAGAATTTACTAAAATAATCGGATATAAATAAAAATGACTTTTACATACAGTAGTTTTCTAAAAAAAATATTTTGAGTTCCCCTGTAGACAAAACTGCCTCGTATATTAAAATTCAGAGTCTCACTCTGCAATTGCTTCGAGCTTGTTTTAATTCAATCAAATTGTAGCTGATCTCTATGAAATAATTAATTCCGGTCCCGAAGTTCCATTGTTTTTAAGTACTTTACGTCCTACCAAACTTTTTGGCAGAAAACTTTAATCTGTCAGTTTATTCATGATTACTTAAGATGAACGGAATAATAATCTGTTGGTAATAAAGAAACAATTGATTATGGATTTTATTTTTCGATATAGTAAAGTTATTTTTTATTGGTCAAACCAATTTATGAAAAAGGTTTAAGGGTATTGAATATAATTTAACTCCGGCATATTACATTATATACGTTTTTTACGAATGAAGTATAAAATTAATTGTCGAAATAAAATTAATTTTAAATTGGTTTTATGGACGTTCATGCATAACTTTTCCTTTGGCCATTATTATTTTGTCAGATAGAATATTATTGGGTTGATCCATGATATTTGTGTAAAAAATCTTAACCCGTATGGTCACATGGTCTTAAATTTAAAATCTTAGTCGATTAAAGTAAGTTTTTGCAATTTTTACTCACAAATTTCATATTTAAATTAAATTTATATATTTTTAAATAATATATTTCTTTATAAAACTAACATTTAAGGTTTAAAATGTATTAAATAGATATTGCTGTTAAAGTATTTTGATCAAATTCAACATATTTCCACAGCACTTTGCGCTGAATCAAATGAAACTTATAACTGTAAGTTCCTCGCATCTCTGTGGTGTCAAAGAAAATTGCTTTAAAGAAATTACAGCGAGATACTCCTTTCAGAGTCAGTGCAATGTGAATGTCACTTTATATGGTAATGTTCTGTTTATAAGTTCGTGTAGCCTCATGTTTTCACCCTTCAAAATGATAAGGAAACTATACTTACTAAACACTTATATAATATAAGCTTATATTTTCCAGATGAGGGAGTAATCTTCAGAAGACATTTTGGCGTAGTTTAATACGCGATTAGATTATGAGTTGGATGATTGTGCTTTGTTTATGAAAAATATGGAATTAAAAAAAATATCAAATATATATATTTTTTATAAGTAGTTAAGACATAAATACATTTACGAGTTTAAAGTATTTAAAGAAGTCTTTATTTATTCTTTCGGCTTTTAATCTACTCACATTTTAGAAGCCTGAGATTTTCATGCTTTAACTGTTAAAAAACAATGTTGATCGTTTATGGAAATAATGGTGGTCGCTAAAAAATATTAGAGGTAATTTTGAAGATGCATAAAAAGAATAAAAAGGTGCAAAGTAAATTTGGATGAATATTTCTCGAATTTACAACAGTTATGCGAGATATTTTCAAATTAGGAAAGGTTGGCCAGTGACATGACACTGTATAAGGTAACAAAGGTCCCCTCGTTAAATTCTGTCGCCAACGAGATGGGGTCACTCGTGATTTAACAAGGGTACATATGTGAAGACGTAGTAAAAATTGAAATTTATTTAATATGCTGTTACTGCTCAAAGTTAGGTTAAATAAGGTACTTATTTCTGTTGAAATAATCAGCACGGTGAATAAAAACGTTGACGAATAAAAATAGAATTTTCTTTATTTTATTTTAAGATATACCCGCATATCTTACCAAACTTTAATAGTGTAATAATAATTGTGATATTCTTTGAATACATAACATAAAATTTTATCAAGAACAACTCCCGGGAAGCCGATGTTAAATAATATATTATATTTGATAACTCCAGTTATACTTGATAATATTGAAATTTTGTAATATAACTATTTATTTAATAGCGTCGATCTTAACAATGACATTGTGTCTTGCGCAAATGAAAAAAATAAAGCACCATTCATTAAAGTAATCTAAGAAAAAACACTTCTTAGGTTTTGTAACCAAAATTTCCAAATTAAGTTTCTTGACATACTATTTAAGCTATCTCCTTAACTTTACAAAACAAACGATGACTCTCAACTCTTTCGAGACACAATATCTCACTACTTGCCGTGATTCTTATTATAGTAGATAGCAAGACCTTGCTTGTTGCGAAGAGGTAATCACCAGGAAAGTGTCTGTGACGTGGCAAAGGGAGGCAACTGCGGGTTGGAAATTCGCTGCCGGAGACAGGCACCTCCTGTGCTCTCTATCTACGTTTGAACTTTCTCCTGTTTCAAATATGGTTGTAATATGGACTAACTGTTATCCCGCAGAGGTCTCATGGCACCATGTTACCTGGACACGGTCTCCATATGCCCATCATGAGGAGGTCTGTGTTGATCACAGTCATGACAGAATAAAAGATTACATTTCATGTTTTGGTGTTCCAAGCCTAACGACAAGGAAGGCGCAACGTGACGTTTTTGGAAGTACGAGTACAGAGTTACTTTAGGCGTGGTCTCCGCTTATCACCGCTGGTCTATCCCAATAACATATCCAGATAAAAACATGTAGGAGAAATTTACTGTAAAATACATAAGGATAGCCATTTTAATTTAAATATTTATTTAAATCCTCTTTTATTGTAATTGACCATT
>DWHK01000504.1:0-13737 GCA_018247855.1 Graphium androcles | reverse complement strand
ATGTATTCCACTAGATGGCGCTGCTATCACAAAATGAAAATAAATCCAACACGTTTGGCAATTCGTATGTGTACAAACAGATGTCGCTACTTGTCAAATAAGTAAAGTAAAGAAAGTTTATGTGTTCATTATTATTTTACATCGGCAATAAAAACGTCTTTTAAAGCCTTCCTCGAAGGTGTGAAAATGATTTTTGTTCTTCTTAGACATTTTTTTTCTTGATTCTCTAGTTTGGGCGTGGGAACTTAGGTAGCGTCGCTGCGTGGTCCGTATTATGTGAGATAGTACGCTAGTTGCATTGTATAGATGCATTGTTTACGCGTCGTCTGGGCGAAGGGCCTACGTGGCGTTGTTTATGATACAACGGCAACTCATTCTGGCCTTTTCTTTTTTGATTTACGCCCGTTTTATTGACTACGCAAGCTATTTTTTGTCGAGCTTGTGAACGTTTACCACTTTACAATAAAACATTACAACAATACAACAGCCATCTCAAAGTAAGAGACATATTTTTTATTTTACTTTAAACTAAAAATAGATTGTTTTAAGTAAAATAAAGAGAAGAATGTTAAAACTAAATGTAGATTGTTGTAGTTTAATTTAAAATAATGGCGGAAAATGAAATAATGAAACGATTATAATCTAGTTCATCAGGGCAGCGTCATTTGATTAAAACAACCGTTTATAAGTATTGCTCTAAGCACGGCTCCTCTACCATGTCGAACGTTAAATAATTGAATTATAATTTCTTGATAGCCATGTCTGTTGAGCTACGGTGCTTCCTTATCAAAATTACTCAATGTTAATTTAAACTTTAATAAAATTATAAAGATGACGTGACATTAAAAAACCCTTTATATTTTTTTATGAATACAACAATAATTGTTGTTAAACAGTTGCATTCCCTCAAAAGGTTATCTGGTATAAATTCATCAAAATAAAGATTTAATTATTTACATGGTGATATTAAAATAGGAAATGTTATAAACAAAATTATAGGTGATTCTTAAACAAAGACGGGTACAATATTAATCTTAATGTAAAAAAGGTAATCCTCTGATGTTATTCTCTTTCATTTTCGTAGTATTTTTAATTGTCATTTTGAATGAAATATATATCTACTCTTTGATTACTATAGACGTGTTATTTTTTGTTTTTATTACTTCCGTGGACACTATATAGTTCTGTAGGTCGGCCATTTGCTTGGAAGCTTGTGCCATTGATCGTGATGCTTCATGAATGGCGTCTATATTTAGCATTCCAGGAACGGCAATCGGGCGCATAAAGAAAGGAATGCCACCGCCACTGCGCCCAAACGACGAACAATCTAATGCTATTCGTGTTTTAACTTTTTTAATAATAGCGCGTGGGGTTGCCAGTTATGAAAAAAAAGTTATATGTTTTTGCTATCGACTTGAGGCAATATCAAATCTGTACTCGTTGTAGTCGTATGTACTCGTATGTACTCGTATGTACTCGTGTGTATCTATATAATTCGTAGAAATGTATTTTGTATAATATCATGTAATTTTTATTGTGTTTGTGTACGTCAAAAGATGAAATTTGGTACTTCAAACACAAGCAATTTCATTGGCTTCGTATTACTTACTACTTACAAAACTCCGGCTCTGTAGTCCTTAATAAAAAAAAATTCTGGTCAATCACAACTGCATTTATCAGAAAAAATGTATTTTTCTTTTATTTCAAAACGCATTAAGCACCAGAAAATAATTCAAAATTTAATACAAAGAACACCTAGATTCCATACACTGCCGGACCACAATAGTATTTTTCACATTTTATAAATAACATTCCTGATGATACCTACTACATATAATTCGCGGAGTTTTTCCAAAAATCCTACAATAGTAAGTAAATCTTATCGACATATCAATATATAAAAAAACCATGAAAATTATCATGAGTTGATCATAATTGATGATCGCATCGAAATGTATGTTGCTTAATGCTTGCTTGAGCTTTGCTTTATATACTAAAAGTTATACTGATATTTTTAATTATAACTCATTCACTCGCATTTAATAGTGAGTAGTGATTGCCACTTCATTCATGTGAAGTTCAAGAACATTGAATCATCAGTGCCTACCTTCAAAAATTATAGCAACATAACTTTTAAAGCTTCATAACTTTTGCCCGCGCCTTCGATGCCCTCATATATCTTATATACAAAAAGAGTTTTTTCAAATATTTTTTTAAATAAGATATTCCAATTTGTAATGCTTCAAACTGTATAAAAGTGATCTAAACAAGCCGACAAAGACAGTAACTTTCGAACTTATAATATCAAAATATTGACTCTAAGTAAATAGGATGTTTTTGATATTCCTTTGCCTTAAAGAGTTTTCCATGACATGTTTATGCTCTATTTTTCTGTAAAATTTTTAATCACTAATTTGTTAAAATTCGTAGATGCAAATGTCGTAAATTATAGGCAATGAATTGCGTTCAAACAAACATTTATTGCACATATTGCTAAATATTCGAAACTGACATGACAGTCTGTTCTATAGCCGTACTTTTAATCTTTATTATCTTTTTATAAAGCTTTTCTTCTTAAATTTACCTGAAATAACAATTCGAAAGGTAAACCAAAACAGAATCTTAATATCGCCACAAGGCGTCACCCCACGTGCGCGGCATATGCATCTGTTTGGCGCCAAAAAAAGACTTTTTTCACCAGCTTAATGTACCGACTATTAATTCAATTGGAGGGTTGATCGAGTGCAATGCTGCTTCTTTTTTTCCACAAAAAACCATGATATTCAAATTCGGCCAGCGCTTTTTTTTACGTTTCAAAAGATAACCCACCTGCCAGTCACCAGTCTGTCGATGGTCTATTTTTTTTATCTGTGTCAAAATTTGTATAAATAATTTTTTTAAAAAGTGTCGTTTAAAAATTAAAAAGAAATACGTATAAGTTCTTGACTAAAATATCTAGTGGTTTTCTTTTCCACGTATTTCGTATAGAATTAAATGAATATAGTCCCTTTAATATAATTAATGTATATAACAGTAATTTTTTACTATGCTTACTGATGCTAAATCAGTAAAATATTACTGTCTTTATCTAAATGTACTTTCTCTTACTGCATATTTTTTTAATTTCATATCAATTATGTCATTAGATAAGAGTGTAATTTAAGCCAAATTTTACTTTTTTATATCTTTATTGTTTTTATTAGTACCATTGTAGAGGGCAAAACTAAAATAAAAAATATTATTTTTATCTGAGTCCATTACCAAGTTGTTTCGAATTAGATTGTTGACACGCGATGGTAGTGAACTACTATTTTAAGGCTCATAACAGATAACGCTGATTTTTTTAAACTAAACTCGTAGTTTTTAGATAGCGTTGCACGTTGCAAGGACAAATTTAGTAAAAAAATTAAACTGAAAATTTTAAATTTACTTTTTATGTTGACTCTTAATAATATCGTATTCTTATCTGAATAATTATATTAATGATGCCTTCTTATGTTTCTGTACAAAAAAGTATTCTGCAGATAACATCTTTTCGTTTTTAGAAATGAGCGTTTTCTTAAATCGCTGCAATTTGGAAAAAAATGCGTAAATCATTTTTGTCAGTATACGAGTCTCATTACGCTATTTGACTTAATGGTTCATTTAGATTAAACTGTTCCATAACATTTGTTATAAATAAGGTTTATCATGTAACAAGAGCACTTTAAAAGCGCCGTCGCCATTAGCTGATAGCCGTTACTTGGATGGGAGCGGTTTTCTTTTCATCTTTTATCTTTGAATTTTTTTGCAAATTTAACTTAACTGGATTGGGTTTACAGGCACATATCCCTGACGCTACTTTAATATTGTAGTAAATTCGGTATAAATTTTGCAATCATTACATATTTATGAAATATTAAATAATTGTTTTGTCGCTGATTATTATATATTTATATCACGAGTCTGATGGTGATACTTTTAATTGTTTTAAAATCATTACAAATTATACTTTTTATATGATATAAACTAGTAGTTCGCGGTTATTTTATTTTACATTTATTAAAATATCTCTTAAACGTCTGAACCGATTTTAATGCCAAACAAACTTAAAAATTGTACTAATATTACCTACATATATTGCAAATTACATTAAAATTGGAGCACTGGTTCGAGACTTACCGCGTTACATACATAAATTCATATATACATACATAATATGTGTTTTCGCCCCTACTGTAATTGTAAACCTCACTCGCTTCGCTCGGTAGGTCACCTACATCCCATATTAGCGGGTACAACGTTATAGTCTTCCTGCTATTTTTTCGGCTCCAAAAAAGTGGACAGTAATAAAACGATTTCTATATTTAAAAGCGACGCACAAGCAGATATTTTATTGTGTTCAGTAAAAGCCGGCGTTAAAGTTTATCGTTATGTAATAACACAATAAAAAGCAGCAAAAAAAAACTTGCGGCAGTCGCGAGATTCGTCGCAACGACAGATGTCCTGCGTGCGCCGCGGCTTCCAGGGTTGCCACAAGCCTAAAGGTTACATAATGAATAAAAATTTAATGATATAGGAGAAATATTTCCATCTATAAGGGATCACGGAATGGAAGTCTCTCCCTAACCTCTTCATCTCTAAATTTGCCACCCATTTCCTTCCCATCTGCCTCGAAGATCGGCAACGATTTTGCACCCCTGATGGAGAGAGTTAATTAGAGATGGTTATCAATTGCTATCAGGTGAACCGCTTGACTTAATTTGAATCGTTCTAGAAGAAATTTAAACAAATATGGCTTATAGCTAACATATAAGCTTAATTTACAGCGATATCGCTTCTCTACAAAGAAAACCGGATTATATGATAGCTTCTTCTATAATAAAAAACAATATTAGTTGACAATTTTATATTTTAGTATCAAGCAGTGGATAGATTTAGTCTACAATCAAATCTATTCCTGAATTGTGATGAGCGACGGTAATTCCTATCTCGGGTAAAGTCACATTAACATGGCACGGATACCAAGACTCATTTCATTTTCGCACCGTGATATATTGATGGCGCTATTCTACCAAATAATGAAGTGTTGATCGATATTTCGTCATATAACAAAAGATTACTCATTACAGTTATTTTAGTATGTTTCCTAAAATAGCTATTTTATGAGTCATCCTCTCGACAGAAGCGCGAAAATAACTTCAATCTTTCAAGACATGTAGAATTATGTAGTCACCTGCAGATGACACATACAACTTATATAATTTGCTGACACAGATAAGCAATGTATCTACGCTAATTTATAAAAAAAACTACTCAAAAAAGTATTCGCCTTAAATTTGTTGATTTATTAATCTAAAATGAGGTTAAAATATTACGTTATTTGAAATAACTGCTCTGTGATTATATATAACTGCTTAGAGCCCAGTAACTTATAACGAGATCTTATATTCATGCCCATCTGTTTTATTGATATTTTCCAAAACATAGCGACGTAATATTTCTCTGCGTCGTCACTGACAACCCTATCCGTAGCGCAAGCGCCTCCGAAAACACGTATTTAACCTCGAAATGAGCAGTTTTTGTGATAAGTTTTTATTTAACTTACTGCCGTCTACTAATATTATGCTTATGTTACAGTTTTTTCCCCACCTCTTATCTTCGCTTAGGGTGTTTGATGGGTATAAAAAAATTCTTTTTTCGTTCACCGAGCATATGCCGGAGCGCGTGCGCGGGACACATTGCGCACGATTTTTTTTGCGCATCCGATTCGAAATTTAAATACGGCCATGTGCTGGGGCGCAGATATTCTTTTTTTTCGACCGCCGATGCTCTTTCTTTTAGGCCAGCAGATTTTGTTTGTGCACTACGAAAAAAAGAAACAAGGCAATAGGCTGTGGCGGTTTTTCTTTATGACCTTTTTAGATACGTTTATGAGAATATAATAATCTACAATCTATATTTGAATGCGTTGTTTTTATTACAGAAAATATATACCTAATACATTGCAATTATATTCCTTTGACTCAAAGACTATATAAGTCTAGCCTCACTTATTATAATGATTTAATATATTTATACAAATATAACACATTATTAAAAAAAACTGTGGTTTGTCTGTACCTGGAAAGGCAGACGTCAAAGTTAAAACCTGTTAAAACCGTAAATTACTTATTAGCAATCGATCCTTTATTAGTGGACAGTTATTTATGACTTGAAATCTTTTTTGAAACTTATTTATTTTAAAATGTGGTAACATCTCTTCATACATAAAAAAAGTTTTTTAAACACTGTCAAGGAGAAACCGTTCGTATAATTATAGCGGTTTATGTTTGTGCGGTTCATTTGAAAGGGTTGGGGTGTGGTTTCGGTTCAGAACTGAAGGGTTGTTGATTTATTTGTTTCAACGGGTTTATCGTTTCTCCATTAAATGCCACTTCGCTTTCCCCCAAATATGATGGTGTCAAAAGCCGTTTATTAATTTGATCGCCTAATTTAGTGAGAATGTGAAACACATGTCCATGTCCAAGCACAGATACAAGTGTTTTGATTCATATATATCATTAAGTAGTTCCCTGTATAGTATGATAATTTTATATTAATACTTACAATACATTATTATTATTTTTTTCAACTTTTCGCAAAATTAACAATATTTAATATATGTGTATAGAATATCGTATTAACATTTGTTAACCGTTTGAGTTTCAACAGATTCTTAGCAAAATTTTGTATTATTTTAGTTATTTGATTAGTAATATATCCTTTTATTATACTGCCTTACTGATTTTACATTTAGAGAAAATTGACATCAAATATCATTAAATCAAAGCCTTTTTATAGACAAAAGTTGGCAAACGAGCAGATGGTTCTCCTGATGTTAAGTGATAAGATCTGCCATGGACACCCACAACAACAAAAGTGTTGCTAGCTTTAATGAGAATAGCTCATTAGGTAGAAGGAGTGGAAGGGGAAAAATGGGAGGCGGAGAAGAAGAGTGTAGGGGTAGCCATCCGCCGAAAGCATTAATTTACTATGTCTTTGTTTGAAAAGCGTTGCTGATGATATTTCTGTATATATTTCGTTTCAATGACTTTCTCAACGCATTACATACTTGTGTTAAAAATGTCACCGTCGCATGACATGCTTGGTCATCCGCCATCTCGCATCATCTACACTACTATTATAAAGAGGAAAGATTTGTATTTTTGTGTGTGTGAATGTTTGTAATAAATAAACTCAAGAAATACTGTGCCGATTTCAAAAATTATTTCACCATCGGAAAGCTACATTCCTTGAGTTATATAGGCTATATAAATATAAAAATAATCGTATGTCCACCCGTGCGAAGCCGGGACGGGCCGCTAGTTATTTATAACAGCGTGTCAACTTTACGACAATGTTGAAATCCGTACAAAAAAGTCCCATTTACAACGTATCGTTTTGCTGACATATCGTTGACACAATTTCACGATGTTTCTATAAACTACGATGTTTTACGGTTTTTCGAAGTGTATAAAATAAAAATCAAAAGGCGTTTATGTTTGACTTTTACGACTTGCTCTCTAATACGGTGTTCGCGAACAGTAATCAATATTCGGACGTTTTACGAGTTTTCCGATCAACAGCAATCAAGATGATGTTAAATTCTAAATAGAGCCAGAGATTGTCGAAGTCACGATGACGTCACCAAATGGGTCTTTGACGTCACCGCTTGCCATTCTCGTCCTTGCAGGTCTTTAAGCGTGGGAAGAGTTTCTTATCTTATTTTGGAGGAGTCTACAATTGAGCAGTTCACTTGTGCTTAATGCTATGTAACCTGGTGAGGCCCACCTTGGGGATGGAAGTGTGACAATCCTTAATACGTATATTTAATTATTCATCGTAACAATTCTTTTGTCAAAAAGTACAAAATATTAACAAAATGTGTATAATACTTAGTAATACCTATTGCGTGCGGTTTCACCTGCAATTTTAAGATTTTTTTTGCACGGAACCAAGATAGCTTTCTTGCAATAAAAGTAGTTACTCTCTATACCATCAGCTATTCCCCAGTCCAAGTCCCATCAAAATCGGTCTAACTGTTTCGGAGATTAGCTGACAAAGAAAGACAGACAAAAATAAAAAAATCAGTTCTTTGCTAACCTCTTATTTTGACGTTACAAACAGACACTTCATTTTTGTTTATATGCATAGATAAAGAAACGTTTGAGACGCGTAAGATAAACGCTGTATTAACATAAAAACAGTCAGCAGTATATTACGATAAAAATCGAGCATTTATTCGTGCAAAAAAAAACTAATCACATTAACTGAAAACACGACGCATTTGATTTAGTCAACGATGTTGCGTAAGGAAAATGAATGTGTTGTTTTGGCAAAAGACGAGACCCGAGTCCAACATTACTATGTCTGTCCACCCCCCACCCTTGTAAATTTCTCGGAAGACATCAAAAGAATATTGGCCATCTAGGGGTGCCACAATGTCTTTGACGTCCAAGATTTAAAGTTGTCAGGGATATAAGTTATTTTCATTTAGAATATACAATATACACCATTAAATACTAAATCTTTTTTCAAAATAAAAAATTTTAAGACTTAAAAATTGTACTAATATTACCTACATATATTCCAAATTTCGATGCGGAACCGTTGGTGGATCTCAGTAAAACTGAACTAATAAAAAAATAAAGCTTATATTTAAATAAAATACATTAGCCATTCTTATTGATTTTTTAATAAACATTTTTTTACCCTGAGTGAAGCGGGCGGTGGGGGCTAGCCGCATATAACTACTAATGATATAATACCATGATCCTGTTCCGAAGCCAGAAATTAATTTTGCACGTTTGTGACAACCCTACAAACGTCTAGTAGAAATGGCGTCGGCTGTCCTTGGACATTTCCCAAAAGGCCTGTGTCAAGAACCGCTCTATGGCGTGACGGAGGCAATGGAAAACGGAAAAATATTAATGCATAACATGTAACATAACATACATATTAAGACGTCTCAGCAATATCTTTCTACGCATGCTGGACTATTAATGACCTCACCAATCGTCAAGGCCGTAACGCGAAGTATATTGTGCAACGTTAAGCGAATAATTTAAGGGATTAGATTCAAAGAAGTAAAATCCAAGACGTAACAAAATGCAATTAAAATTAACTAACTCTTTCAGAGCAAACACTTTAAGACTGAAGCTAGAACATTCTCACTTTTATCCAATAGTACTCTTGTGCATTGTAATATTCTCCGAAAATTTTATTGATGTCTTGCCCTGAGCAAATTTCGGGCCGGGGAACCTTAAACATAAAAGTTTAAAATTGCCGTTTAGTACTAAAATAGTCAAACATATTTATTTAACCAAATAACCCTAATTGTCTATTCATATCTGCCATCTCATTGGATGTCCTCATTTATGCCTTTGCGACAAAACTCTGAGGACCTGGACTCAACGAACGGTGTGAAGGAATTTTTTTACCATGCAGAAGATTGTCCAGATCGCGCAGAAATGGTAGACGGTTGGTGCCAAGATCACCGAGTACGGGGGAAGACGGATGGTTAACTGCAAGTCCTGTAATATTAATATGGATTCTCAAGCACTGAGGTCTTACGTTATCATGGAGCAACACTGGTGAAGATCGATTGACATGGCTGTTTTGCTGCGAGTTCGGCCATCATGGTTCGAAGTTGCTTACAGTAACCATCACTTGTAATTGCTTGACTGAAATTGAGAAAGCTGTGGTAAAATGCTCTATGGAGTGACCACCAAACAGTTACCATCATTTTTCTGTGGGTAAGCTTCGTTTTAGGCGTTTTTGATGCGTTTGACCGAGAGGTCACACGCCACAATCCGGTCCAAATCCCTTCCTATACCGGTTGAAGAAGGTAGCGCTTCAACGTTTCCGTTTGCGGGCCAAAAAAAATTCTGCTGCATTTCACTGCTATCAAGTCCTAACTCGTATCTTTATGTTCAAAGTCGAATGTAAAAGCAATTGAAAGTCAAACAATCGAATGTCGTATTTTGTTAAATTTAGAATGTAGTCTTTATCGCGTCAAAAATAGTTCTTTTTGGAATATCACGCCATGCAGGTATTAAACCTTCGTTGTCTTAATTCAAACTGGCCAGTACGGTTAAACGGAAATATCATATTTAAACCCCTATTTTTAAGAATTTTTTTATATTTATTTGTTATTTCACAAAAATTACGCCTAAGAAGTCCTAGAAAACACTTTAAGATAACATTAGGTGAATTTTTCTGCTTCGAAATTAATCTATATTGAATCAAAATTCCCCGTATTTCTGAGACCTCTGTACACTCTCGCAACAGTAAATTTGCATAATATCAGGTAAAAAATTTGGTGCAGAAATTTTTTTTTCATGTTACGAACTTAAATGTTAATCCACGTTGAATCAATATTTCCGATTTTGTTTCAAATATTTCTATATACTTTCACAAGTCATACAGGCGTATTATTTTTTACATATGACACTCGTTTTTCCACTTTAATGTGCGACGCCTGGTGGCATCTTCTCGCTTTTCGGTAAACTAATATCGAAGCGCACTTAGCTAAAGCTAAATATATCCGCAGACGGCTAAATGTGATTTGTAGAGTTATTCTGCAACGAATTCGCGACAGAAATATGTCAAGAGATTGCGAATATCACAGCAATACTAAGATGAAACCAATAAGGAATTCTTCAATATCCTCTGATTTAAGTAGGGTAATGGATATTATGAAATTATTTGATAACATTAAATCAATAGATTTGATCGTCTCTTGCAAGAGTAACGTATCGGAAGATGAGCTAAAGAAATAAGATAGATGAAAAAGATAGAGAAAAAAAAAATGAGATAGATGAGCTAAAGAATAAGAAGATAAGAAACAAATTATTAATAGAAAATTAACAAATTATATACTTGAGTCTTTCTTTATATATATAGTTTATATATTACTTTATAAGTCATAAGTGGAACTAATACGAATCAAGTTATTTACAATACGAAAGAATTTTATGTATTTCAAAGTTCATATTTAGCACATTTGAAAGAATCATAATCATCACAATGATCGATTCAGACTCATGCGAAATAACAACTTTCTTTTTCGTGGTAGTACTACTATACAATTAGATAACTTTAATGCTTAAACATTGAATAAGTTATTGTACTGGAATGGATGACATAAATAGATGTTCCGCCAAATCTGAACCATCGAACGTTGTCGGAATGGACCTGGTGTTCAGGCCATATATCCCGGTTGACGGCGCTCCGCTTATTGTCACCGCGCCCGATAAATCCTTCTGCACCTCGGACAGCCCCAAGTGACGGCGTCGCGCCTTCTTTTTTATCACGCCACTACACCTGCTGCAGTCTTTTTGGATCCTTTGGCCAATACATCATCGGCCACCTTCAAATGAACCTCTTAGCCTCAGCTGCGTATCTCTTCTGACTATCGTAAGCCACTGCCAGGTGTTTTATTGCATCATCACGACTTATATATTCGGTGAACTACATATATTTGAAGTTTAGACTCACTGTTAGATCGTACAGTTATAATTTTTTCAGTTATAAGATCCTCTCATGTCTGCAAGAGCAAAAGATTCGTCTAAGTAATAACTCCAACTTCGTGCTGAAGGTTTACAGCTGCGTAATCAACATTTGTGTGCTATTTCTGGAGATATCATCCTCTCTTATGTATTATTGTAATCATCCATGTCTTTGGATAGGGAAGTGAATGGTTAAAGCTAAAAAGGTTAGACTTGTGTCATATCTTAACAGCACAGGTCGTGTCTGCTGTTCACTAGTAAATTAAGAAGAGAGGTACTACCTCTCTCGCTTTATCACGTAATTTATTTCTGGATACCCTTCGAAGCTATGTCAGTTCAACTAGATTTATTATGTTACCTCTTTGATATCACATACTCTTTTTAACCAAATTTTAGTTGGGAGTTTGGTCAAAGTATTAAATCTACCATATCAAAAAAATATTAGCCAATTTCCGATCAATGGTAAATACCGTCAAAGCCCTACACCGTTTACAGAGTTCGTACGTTTTAAGGTGTGCTTGTTGTTTATTCATCATTAAAACAACTGCGATAAAATCAATTCCCAACAGTCACAACCTGATTGTCAGCCTCGTACAACAATACCAACGCAAAAAAATAATTTATCTACCGCACAAGGGCTACTAACATAAGAACAATACCAACGCAAGGAAAAAAATAATTTAGCGAACGCACAACAAGCTTGTCATCAGTATTGAGTTAGATAGCAATCAGTTCGCACGATTATAGTGATATTAATTTATCGTTTTGTCACCGATTGTGACGGCGACAGGAAAGGCTGCCGCATCAAGATCTGAAAGTTCGGCTGGGAAAGAGAAAGAGGCAATTGCTGGCGGCCTAATGGGAGGAAAAAATGTTTATTTATAATATAGAAATGCTTTGCTCTTTGCACTTGTAGCCACGATGAATTATACGATTGTTGATGAGTTTGAAAAGAAAGATGTATAAGTTGGTGCCTAATTAAAACAAATGCATCTTTTGAGTACAATGTATGCGTTTAGCGACTAACTTATATTACAAATGCAAATGGGAGTTTGTGTTTGAGATTTTTACGATTTTCTTTAATGGAAATGGGACCATTATTGAATTTGTTTCTTGAGGATTCCAGAAGGAAATGTTATATCCAAGAAAAACAAAAACAGGTATACCAACATACCTTAGGCACAGTTTAAAAAGATTACATTCATGGTTCAGCGTTGACCGTTATCTCCATTTAGTTAAATCTACATTAATACAAGTTAAGTACCGCGGGCAAAAATTTGATTCTGATTCTGAAAGTTCCATTATATTTCATTTGCTGTAATGTTTTAATAAAATCAATGAACGCAATACTGCCACTGTGTTTGAAAATTAAAAAAATATTAAATACTAGTTGAATACAGAATTCCTATATAACAAAATTTCAAAGTAGGCATTATTGGATTTTACGGTAGTTTTTAAAAATTGCGTTTTACATTTTTTTATTTGCGTCAACACGCTCATTAGTCGTTAATGAAGTTTTTATATCTTCCGTTCGTTTCTCATATTGATTCTTATCAAAACCTATTCCGTTTCCTCATTCCAATCTGTTTTATTACATTCAGCCGATTACTAGAATAATTATATATATTTCATTTGTAGTTAATAATTTAATTGTAAATTAAAGAACTTTGAACAATTTTAATAGTCCGTGTTGCTGCTGGCGCATCCGATCTCATGTATTATTTAAAACCCGCCACGCGTCATTAGGGAAGTGGTCATTTTGAAGTTAATCCACAGTTAAACTGCCGCGTGGTCCCTCAGTCGAACGGTTAAAGTTAACCGAACTTGCGGCTTTTTACTGGCGGCGTTTGCAAATATTCCGCGCGCGCCGGCCCCCAACAGACTGTAGGCTGCACAGAGCGCTGTACAGAAGAGACTACGGCATATGGATTTGAATGAATGACCACAGATGTGAAGCAAGAGTTCATAACATTAAGTCTATATTATACACTGGGTGTAACTTGCATTCTTTAAGAAAAAAGACACACTTCTTGTTCTTCTTTCAAGTGCTATCACTGATGAAATCTAATAAAATCCTCCTGACTGAATTTCGGCCACGGCAGCCAATCAGTCTGCTAAGACATCAGCCAACTGCGCTGGAGATATTATAGTGCACAAGTGTACCCGCAGACACAAGTACACTCTCTGTTTCTTTACCCTCATAGCC
>DWHK01000503.1:0-13741 GCA_018247855.1 Graphium androcles | reverse complement strand
GCTGGCTCTGTGAAGGGTGGTGGTACCTCCCCGGGCGAGCGTGGCCGTAGAAGTGCAGCAAACGCTGTATGAAGGATGTTATGCTCTACCACCTCAAACTTTCACGTTCACTTTTATTTTTACAAAATAAGTCACATCATTCCTACTTTCTGTATGCTCCGCTTCTTTAAAAGATCTCCGTACATCTTTCTATGTTTACATAAAACATGAAATCAAGAACCATTATGATCAACAACAACCTTGAAGTTAATAAATCCTTCAATGAAACAATCCTTGTGCCCACCAATGTGGCAATTAGGAAGTGCTAAGGGTCGAAATTCGTCCAAATTTGGATTGACTAGCTTGAAGTCCCGACCTTAATCCTACACTACATAACTGGGAGTCTATAAGTGACAAATGAGATCAGAAGAACCCTATATCAGACAGATAAATAATGTGATTTCTATGTGAGTTAGAACATATTTCGGAAGAAACAATGATTTATAGTCTGTTTCAACGAAAACTATTTAGAAGGTAAACAAACATAAATCTCTTAGAAAAAAATCGGCAATGAAAATGGAGCAAAAATGACTGATACAGATAAGCAATGTTATAAGGTATTGTAAGAATAAGTTTGTTTCCGATGACATATTGCAATTAATGAACAAATTAGTAATGTGTGAGTCCTTTGTTTATCATTTAACATATCTTTCATTGCAATGGACTATATTCGCTCGAATTTGGTTGATTTCAAGAAGAAAGGTTCTTCTGCCCTTTTTATTATAAACAATTTTTATTAATTAAATCAAAATATTACGTTGAAGTTACTATAACGAAAACCAATTCTTGCTTGATAATTTACAAAAGCTTTAAAAAGCCCCTTCCAAATGATGATTTTTTCTAAATGTTAAAGAGTCTTTATTTTCTTATCGACATTTCCCACTAGAATTAACAAATTATTAAAATTAGCAAATAAATGTATACGTTTTTAAATTTACAAGTTGTATTCAATTAGTTTATTACCTAACTAATTTACACATATTAACTGAAATGGGAGCAAACGCATAACGTTCATTTACAACATGGTACATGAGTTACAACGTAGTTGTTCGCGCCAAATGTCAATGTCGCGGTCAATTCCTACATGCAACACATATTATTAATATTAAGTTAATAATCAAATTATTCCACATCATTAATGTATGAAAAATTCTTATTCAATTATTTTGGTTTGAGAATTGATATTAAACGGTAACCCTAAAGGTTTTTATCATGCAGACATAAATCAAAAACCACACGCTTATACACACGCAAAAAAAAAAACGTCACGACCATAAATTAAGCAGCGACACGTTTCGTGGAACGACAAAACGAGAACATCTCATTAGGTTCCTGCGGGAGCGGGCAAAAAAGGAGGAGCGGGACAACGAAACGGCCGACGCACAAACTCACAAAGAGATTCAACGACCGTTTGATTGCCTGCAGCCGGATGTCCATCAGCTGCTTAATTAGTACGGTCGTACAAATCAAATCTGACTGCATTCGCCGGTGCCGTATTAACTGGACTAGATAGGAGAAGGGAATCATTACTAAATCATCACTCCAGACGGAATTTCCAACCATCATGTCGCTGTACTAGCCAACCCTTGCGTTTTAACAACGTATTTTTCATAGAAGTACTTCTATGAAATACGCCAAATTTCAAGTAAAGTGGACCTCTAATTTCGAGGATCGTCTTATGGTCTACTTTAAATCTATTCTAATATTATAAATCTGAAGAGTTTGTTTGTTTGGTTGAACGTACTAATCTTTAGAACTCCTGATTCGAATTGGAAATTTCTTTTAATATTGGATAGCCCATTCGTTGAGGAAGGCTCTAGGCTATATAACATCTGACTACAACCAATATGAGCTGATCATCAATGAAAAATGTCGCAAAAACGGGGAAAAGTTATTCATTTTGTGACATCTCTCTTATGTGACGCAGACGAAGTTGCGCGGGTCTGCTAGTGGTAAAATAAAAAAGACAAGACAATAAAAGCAGAGTTTCGTGCCGGTTCTTCTCTGAATAGGTCTAGTACCTCTAGTAGTCTAGTAATCTAGTAGATTTTAACGTTCTTAAAGTGCTAAACCTAATAAAAATAAAGAATATTGACTTGACAACCAAATACAGCTGCTTAAAGTAGGGTACTGCGCCAGCGATTCCTTTAAAACACTGTTGAGTAACAAAGGAATATGAAATTATAAATCGTATTATTTTTTACTTTTGTCACATATTTATATGAAACCCCGGTGCCAGCACCAATAAAGTTGTCAATTTCTTATTTGCAATTTTAAGAGCTGTTTTACCACGTACTCGGCTTTTGTTTTATACTGTATGCATGTTATAATTGCAAGTAATCGTAAATTAAGGAGAAAAATTCCGAAATATTGTTGTATAAAGTATGTTTCAAATTAAAATATTAAACTAAGATTGTAGTTAATGTATATTTCCAAAGAAAACAATTTTTACTACACTACCCATACCATATTCCACAACACAGCATGATTGATATCTGATGACACAAGCCTTGAGCAATCGTTAATCTGTGGACTTTAAGAGCCACCCTGAATAAGTGAAAATTAGTCTATAGACGGTCAGGTGGAGGCTTCTCGCTGCTAATATCAATTGCCCAGCGCACAGATCACAGATCCAAAATAACTTCGTGAGTATCAATTTGCCAAAATTACCTCGGCTTGAATTTAAGACTGAAAAAGAGTTAAAAACTACCTTTTCCAATCTTATTGGTCTCCGATGAAGGAGATTCAGATTATGGCTGTATAGTGAATATCGTTGAAAACAAGGAGAACGCCCTGCAGGAGCAATTTTAAAGAAATCGCACCTAAAGTCGGGGCTACGTTGTCTTTTGGGCGAGACCTCAATTTTTCTGGACGACACCGCTCGAGCCTAATGTAGGGGCGACAAGACAAAAGCCTATATACTAGGGGTCAAAAAACCCCGACCCATAACGACGAGTCCACGAATGAGATCAGACCAGCCAGTTCTGCAAATTATCATATAATGTGCTTACGACGGGCAACTTTCATAAAAGGGCAAACCCGTATAAGCAAGAGAGGGTTTTTGTAATAAATGCGTACTAAAATGAGCTGTAATCGAACGAAACAACGGTTGATCAATTTACAAAATTTTGACAATATCACTTAAAATTTACTAGCAACAAACTCATGTGTAATGGTTTCCTGACCGAATTTCGGCTAAGGTGGCCAATCTACTCTTAGATCAGGAAACTGCGCAAGAGATATATAGATAGTGCACAAGCGAGTCTGCGAGTAGACACAGGTGTACTCTCTGTTACTTTACTCTCATAGCCTGATGGGGCGGATATCCGACACGTCCGGAAGACAGCAGAAGTAGAACGTTCATTTTAGATGCCCATTCGACTCGTGGATCAACTTAATTAGCAATCTGTTGACCAGCCCACATTGCCATAACCCAACTAATAAACATCGTCAGTCATTTTCCCCTCGCGGGATTCGAACCCATGACCTCCGGTTTGCAAAGCAAGGGCCTATACCACTAGGCTACTGAGGCAGTTGCAAACAAAGCATACCCATGAAGCATTTTAATCATTTGAGGATAAATTTGTCGTTTATATTTGCTATAGCATAACGTAACCTGTTCTCGAACGAGAACCGCGATTTCCGTATGAACTGTTACATATGTATATGAATTAAGTGGTACAATCGCACGTTTGTAATACTACAACTATTCTGCAGATATATTTTTTTAATTTCATTAACAAATTACATTTGTTTTCGGATACTGATAACAAAACATTTAATGATAGATAAACCTCTGTCTGTCAAATTTGACAGGTGAAAGCTTGCAATGTTTCTGCTTAATTTCCATCGATAAACAGCATTCAAAATCAAATAAAATCCAGAAACATGCTGATAGAGATACGATTTTTTCTTTTGGCAAATTTAAAAGTCTAGAACCTAAAATGTCAATTGGTACCCCAACTCAATTAATAAATTAAATTCACAAACAGGTGTGACGGGATCATGTTATCGTAACAATAATATAGTCATATTTGTTATTGCCTGCCTGCCGAGCAAGGACAAAAAGCAGTCCAACAACTTCGGCCCAAGCTCTTGTATCTACCTTCATTTTAATAAACCACAAAATGTATTTAACCAAGGCGATATAATGTAGATTATTCAGCCATTTGAACCGCTAGTCAACCTTTCGCGAGTTTAAACAATTAAAAATATTAACATACAATAGCACTTTTTGTTCAAACACATCGGTGCGTATCGTAGTTATCGACGATGGTGAATTAAAAAAAAAGTGTAAGCAAACACTACATTTTTTACCGAGTAGACATGTGTGTGTGGGTATTGCTTGCTTTTTTATCGCGTCTTGATATATAAACATAAACAGAGATAAAGTTTTCTGCCCTAAATTCAATATGGCTTGCAAGGAATTTAGGATAAGAAACAATATGTCCCATTTCCTAAAGCGAAGAATGATATAAACTCTTGAATAAGCCGGAAAAAATAGAAAGCAAATAAAAAAAAGTAATTTGTAATTTGATTAGAAATTGGATATTTAATAGCGCAGACTCGAGAAATCTGAAATCTAGGTTTGACATTAAAATGTAAACATTCGATAGATTGTTTGACGATAAATGGTGCAATCTACATAAAATGAAATATTGTCGATGACTTATTTATTTTGATCTTCACAATATTAAAAACGGTGCGCGCAAACGAAAACGTCTAGTGTTGTCGATGCGTTAAATTGAGACAGTCGAAGTGAGAAAACGAATAACTGGTTTCCGGAACGCGTTTAGAGTTAATTGAACTGTTGAAAATAGTAGTTACATAGACCGGTGTCGGGTTACTGAGAACGTTATGAGCAGTAGCTGATTTATTACGTGACGCTTTCCCGAGCAGAATCGGGGGCGCGACCTTGTAACGCTTTCGAAGATTGGCACATTTTTATCTAGAGTCGAGCTATCGCGGACAAGAAAGTGAGATTAACGTGGTGTTAGCTCCTAGAAACTTGTGTGCTGATTACTTTTCTAACGAAGATTCATGCAAAAATATGTCATATGATATTCGGTATAGGGTTTCGATTAATTTCACCTTTTTGTCCGTAATAAAATGAAAATCTGTTGGTCTGACGATGGAAGGAACACTTGGAAGGTGGTAACAGAACTCAACTCAACAAGACTACGTACCCCGTATCGTATAGTGTGCACTCGTTGGATTTTTTGCGACAAGTAATTTGGTGTGTGTAGTATAAATACAGGATGGATGGAAAATAATTTGCTTATGTATTTTTTTAGACACTAAAAAAATTATATATTTATATTCTTACTGATACGAATTACTGAATTACTAATACTTTCTAAATATTTTTTACCGATACGAACTTTCTAAGTTATTTAATTCTAAATTGTAGTTATATGAACTAAGGTAATTCTAGGTACTATCTAACAAGATAGGACTCTTACATGAATTTGTTGTTCAATATCTCTTCGTAATATTTACCGCCTACTTGTTTTAATTTGCAAAAAAAAAAAACTTAACAAAAGACGATTTAATAAAAACCTTTTAAAAAATATTTTTTCAATTATTTTTTTTTTTTTTTTTTGGTCTTTTTATGAATATATTATCAATATCCCCGTCTTATCTCGTAGCAATGGTTCGGATTCAAGAAAGTATATACATATATATATATTCATATTAATTAGCAGTAAATTAGAACTAAAGTCATATATTTATCTACTACGAAAGCTATTTGACAATAAGCTTTATACAAAAATTACTTGTGAGTTGTAGAAGTTTAATGTAAATTTCAAAATTGGGCAAAATAAATAGTATATAAGTGTTAACACACAGATGATTGCAAATATATTTGGTGTTTCTTCTTTAAGTTTGTCTTGATGGATTGTGCCACTTCGAGATAAGGAAATTAATGTGTTTTTTTAATCTAAAAAGAAACGTACGTACGCTGTGTTTCACTGACCCAACTGACCTCCAACTTACGAAACAAAAAGTTGTGATAGAAATATTTTTTTAGAATATTCAAATTATCTTAAGATTAGTTTTATTTTCCTTACACCTTTTAATTTATGTTGTGCAGCACTGTTAAATAATAGGAAAGTAAAAAAAATGAACAGTTTCATGGTGTAGTCGAAATTATTTGTATAATTCCGTTCGAAATAGTTTCAAATTTATATAAAGCATTTATATTTAAGCAAATTCTATATTAGAATCAAGGTATTATATAATAAAAATAAAAGATTTGGATTAACATTAAATAGTTTCCATTAGTAGGTTCCATTAGTAGGTATTAAAAATCATATTAGATTTGTTACTATTAGTTATAGTAACAAATCTAATATGATTTTTAATGTTAATCCTAAATTCCGACGTAAAATATTTTGAACGATAAAAAATTAAGATTTGCATCACAACAAATCCTTTAATTCAAAGTGAATAGATACGATAATAGATAATAAATGTTTCCGATGCAAAACTGAATGTACTTAATTGAAATATACCATAAGGTATCAGAGATTAATTTGAAAACTAAACCAAGAAGTACATAGTGGTCGTATTATTGAATAAATCCGCTCGTTGCCGCGAGTCGAAGGCAAATTAGCAAATTGACTACGTAGTTACCAATTGCATTGGTTAAGTATTCGTTTACCGACGCCAATAACATGCATTATTGCTTTAAATCCACCATATTACTATCCTTATTCCTTTGAACTCCTGATTTATAGTCCCCCTTCTAATAACTATCCTAATGGATACGAGGATCCACGTTTGTGTGCACCCCTTCATCCCCATGCGATTAAATTTTTAATAGAAAATTACTATTCGACCCAGCGAATGGGAACGGATTTTATTATACCCTTTGAAACCGTTCAACATTGTGTATAATATTATGAGATCTTCTCTTTTAAGTGACGACGTGTAACTATTAAATGTTAGGTCAAAATCAAATTTTTGGAGTGGAAATGTGTAGACTCCAAAATGCATTAGTAAATAATGAAACAAAAAATACAATTAATTTTATGAAGAAATAAGAGAATTTTTTTTTGTACTTAAAAAACGCAAGTGGGTGTTATGGTAATTAAGTCTTTAATTCTGCTCAAGACTAACGCAATTGTAAATTTAAATATATAAAGATCTTTATAATTTTGCAGTACGTTATTCATGTGGTTCTCAGACACATCGTCGTTATGCTAATGAGCATCAAAAGAACAGAGGTGAAACAATTAGCTCCACACGCTCTTACACAACTGACATTTGACTCTTGTAGAGACGCTTACTATTTGAAATTTGAGGAACAACACATATTCCATTGTTATTCGTCGCAATACGTTGCTATGTTCGTTTAAAATCTTGAATATTTCATGTTTTTTATTGTTGTTTCCTTCGTTAGCGTAAGGAATCAGCTGTGCGCCCGCATAGCGGCTGCCAGAACCGTGTGCGGCGGCGTGCGGGCGCAAACGGCAGAATCGAGCTTGCTCGTCTGCTTGCTTACAACCAAACGACACTTTCCAACTTGTACGCTATAAATATTCAACGAACGCGTCGCCAATAAGCGACGCTCTCGCTGGCTCCACCGCTCCACGACGGAGCGATACCCACCTAGATACAGTTTGGGCTCAATTTTGACGGCCCACTCTCGCACTCTGCCAGAAATATAGTCGGGGTAGACGGTCCGTGGGTGCACACTGTTCTATTCATCCATCACTGCACATCCGCACTGGCCGGCGAGCCTCACGATTTCACTGTCACAGCACGCGGGAGTCGCAGCGCGCACAGCACGGGCGGCTGGTTGTCGCTGCCGTAGGCGCGTGCTAGGGGCAAGACGCTCAGATGGCCGAGGGCCGAAAACGCGACGAAGCCGACGCGACCTCCACGCTCGAGCGTGAGAGACGTCGATGTCCGAACTGTGGCTTGTGTGCGGGCGACAGTGCGACAACGCTGCGCTCAGAGGTATACGAGACGACGCGCGTGACTCGCCGCCGCCGACTGACGGGGCGCGCCGCGACGAGTCCCGCTCCACGAACACACGCGCACCCGCGCACACTTGCACCGCTCCCCCCAACGTTGCCACCCCGCTTCCTCCCGCACCCCACCTCCCGCACCCCACGCTGCCGCCAGCCAGCGCCTCGCCGGACGGCCAGATCCGCTGCCGTTTTTAAAGTTTCATTTCGGATTTGACTTTAAAATCATGAATCCGTCCGTGCGACGCTCATCGGCCATCGGAATATTTACCGAAATAAGGGTGTTGTGCCGTCTTGGAGGACGGTTATGCTGCGCAGTGAATGGGTAGCGCGTGCAAAAATACACCAGCGGTGCGCATGCGCCCGCCCGCTCTCCCGGCTTTGCACCTAGACGGAGTCCGCTCTAGTGTGCATGTCGAACATGCCGTCCAATGAGACGGTTAATTAACGTAGGGAACGCAACGAATTGTTTATGTTCTCGAAACGTGGGCACAGTTCGAAAATAACGTCTACGTTTCGAGGAACACTCGGCGGCCGTGTCGTCAAAATGGGTCGGCTCTCCTTAAACGAGTCGAAAAGAGCGAAACAAGCGAGCGCGGCCGCGTGGAGGCAGCGCATGTAAGGTTATCGGAATGCTTTAGGCGCGCTGTTACAAATTGCGCAAATAATGTTCCAATGAACTCGTTTAATAATAGCGGGCGTAGTGAGGGCGTCACGGCGATACTAGCCGCGTAGTCGCGTCGCGTTACTCGGCTCCGATGCAAGCCACGCTCAAGGTTGTTGAAACGTGTACGCTGTCGTCACGCACTGCGAACGCTGAAGTATCGCTAGTCTTGAATGAGATGATTTCATCGCGTTATTAAGCTCCCGACCCATAAAAACGCGACCCCTCCGGCAATAAAGCCGTTCAACTTAAAAGGGCATTGTTATGATTATTATTTCCCTTTAAACATGCGCATATTTAATATGAAATCTTATTAGAACGGTAGAGGAAAAATAATCGGAAATAATATCGGATAGAGCTACCGTTTGGGACGTTCGATTTTAACTCTATTTTGAATGTAAAATTGTAAGAGACGGGCGCTCAATAAAAAGTGAGTGACATTGAGACCGACGTTAACTTAAATACTCAACGAGTTTTTGTGATTCATGAGATGTTTTTGGCTCGTTAATTAAACAAAATCTCGAGACAATTTCTCGTCGTCTGCCAAGTTAATAAAAAACGAACCGGTATATCTCAACTTGTGAATAAAAGAATATAGAGATGAAAATTCGATCGAAAATAAATTAAAATATTTAAACCTGAAGGTGGTTTTTATATATTTTAGTAAAATCATAAAATACATTAATTTTAATCGCACCTTTAACATTTTATTACTAAATGATAATAGTTCGTGATAATTAAGAGAGGAAAAGATAATATTGTCTCTACATATAAAATGTGGGACTGCTACATCAGCTGCATTTACTTAAATAATAGATAGTGGTAGTTTAACCAAAACAATGCAAAATTTTATTTGATTAAATAAATGAGACTGTCTCTACAGACTAATATAGAGTTGGAAAATCAGCCATATCCTTTAAAGATAGCACGATTTTTTGTAATTACGCAAACATTTTTTAATAATTAATTTTGAGAATTTTATCATGTTCGTATAGTATAGATAGTGATAGCTCAATCGGAACAAAGCAATGAGTTAGTTATGTGAGTAATTAGAACCGTCTCTATAAAAAATATAGAGCTTTAAACCAGTTAATATCCCCAAAAGTAATTGCGTTTATTTGTATAATAGACAGTGATAGTAGAATTAAAACAAAACAAGATTTTAACTAAGCGAACAGATGAAATGAAACGGAAAGAGCGCTCTACGGACATTTAAGGCGTAGCATATAGTTACAAGTTGTAGCGACGTAACAAGGGCGGCACTGTTCGACCGAGGTGGTCGCCCGGGACGCCGATCCCGACTTCCGGCGGCGCCAGACCATTGCCGGGAATGTTCAAGACACGAAAAAGTCGAGTCGCTAATGTTAAGTTCGCGAATGTAAGCGTTTTCAGTCGTAACAGGTTTTCAGTTTGAAAGATAAGCTTCTGTTTATAGTAGAAATGGAATAGAATGTTCCTGATATAATCTGATAGTGAATGATAATTGCCATCCTATACGGTAACTACAATATCAGTCCGTGGCCTAGTGCTATAAGGCCTTGCTTTACAAATGGTCATGGGTTCAAATCCCGTGGGGGGATAATATTGGATTAGTTGATCTCTCCCCAATCGTGTCGGATATCCGTGCCATCGGGCTGTGAGTATAGAAGCAGAGAGTGCACCTGTGTCTGCGCGTACACTTGTGCACTATAATATCTCCTGCGCATAATTTCCTGAACAATTTTGCTAGGTGATAGGCGATCAATGTCACCCGTAGACTTTCGAAACATTAAAGGAATGGCAGGAATTGCAAGAGCGATGACGTTTAAGATTTAGGATTAGAGAAAATAGTATTGGAAAATGAAGAATGCGAGTAGTGAGTAAGAGGTCACCTTACTTTCCAGAAGAAAGGCAGTAGTTTTACTATATCACGATTTTCTTTAAAACCATAGTACTAATACCATACGACTCTACCACTGTAGAACCAGTGATATCTGTTACCTATAAAAACATACAACCCCAGAAAAGTTTACGCACTGTAAACTTTTCTTATTTAAAAATTATCAATAATTTGCGTATAGCCTAATTCTTTTGGTTGATTCTTCGTAAGAGGTCCTATCCTTTCAGTAGAAGTTGTATTTAAGCCGGTCGGTTGTTGTATCACGGTCAAGTGATAGCAGCAGCTGCGCTTAAATTGAGAAAATTCCACCGTCCCAATACATTATACGTTAAGGATTGATATCGAGGCTTAATTAACATCAAAACAACACGTCCAGGCGAGTGCCCAGATTCTCCGAGCGGACAATATTTCGCGCGTGGCCAAAACATGTCACCTTTGAAGACGTAAATACGAAAAATGCCCGCGTTAAAAATATACGAATATCTCTCAGACGTACGTCCATTGCGCGATTTAATTTTGGTTTTTGAATTCGGGAGTGTGTAACATAATCTGTGATAAATTGAAACATTGAAATAACTATTTTAAGATTGTTTTCCATGCGTGTCAATTCTATATAAGCTAGGTCTTGCTAATTTTTGTGGATCTTATTATAGAGAATATAATTTTACGGGTTCGTTTAGGGTTCCGTACCTCTACGAAAAAAAGTAAAAAGGAACCCTTATAAGATAACTGTTTGTCTGTCAAGACCCTTTTTCTCAGGAACGCGTAAAGGTATAAAGTTAAAATTAATACCAAATGCCTCAGTATTTGGTATTTTGCGATCCCTTGGAGCTGTGAAAAAAACCAACCCTCTAAGTATACGCAATCAAAAGATAAGGCCGTTTATGTCGCATTCCCCATACACTCCTGAAGGGAATCAAAACCTATAGTCCCATTGACTTAGAAGCATGAAATTTGGCATGAAGCAATATATTCTAGCAGAAATATAGGAAAAAATTCGAAAATCGTAAATTTGTTGTTTCGTGTGGTTGTACGGAACCCTCAGAGCACGAGTCCGACTCGCACTTGCCTGGTTTTTTCTTTTTTTTACTACTTTAGAAATTATATTTGATGAAACTTATTCCTGAATTAAATGTACCTTAAGAAATGTATCATACTTTTGCTAATATATTTAGAACATAAGAGTCATGTTCCCAAATAGGAATTAATTCTTAAAGATATTACTCTATGCAGTCATGTACAGTACGACTGCCTGCATGGTCTAGTGGTATATTATAGGCCCGTATTTTATAACCTGCAGTTCGTTCTTTCGGGCTATGAAAATAAAGGAAGAGAGAGTACATCTCGTGGCTCCCTCTTCAGTAGAGCCTTCACTTCCTATCGTAGTCATCGCTTCTTACCATATAACGTATTCTCTCCAGTATCAGCAACTCTTCGGATGTTATAGTGTCCATGGCTGAAAGTTACCGTTTGACATCAGGTCAAAAGACTGGGTTGCCAAGATGTACATATGAAAAAGATCTTTTGCATAATATGTGTATTTGACCACTGAGTTTATGTTCGTTCTTTTTTGGCCAATTTAAAATCTTTAAACGTTGATATTCCGACGTTAATAAGAGTATGAAAAAATTAAATTAATTTGGTTTCTTCAGGGGCATCACGTTTTATTTTTTTTTGTACAAAACACACTATTCGTACGAAAGGAAATGTTTTTCTGCCTGTCGAGAGACCGTTGTTTCATATAAAAACGGCAAATCTAATGTAATAATATTTTTGCTTTTTTTTTGGTAGGTCATTTGGCACTTCTATTTTGGAGGTTAATAATGCGACTAGGAACTTTACATCACTCAACTCATTATATATTATATAATAGTTAGTAAAGCATAACATCTCTTATACAGCTTTTGTTGCACTTCTATGGCCACGCTTGCCAGGGGAAGTATCACCGCCATTCATAAAAGTGTCTATAAAATAAAGTATGCATGACTCTTTGAGTTGCCCGATGGCCATTGCTACTCTTCTTTTCCCACTTCTTTCCCTTGTAAATCCTTAATATATTCCTGATCCAATCTACTTAATAAATCTATACTATATATATATATAAAATTCCCAGGCTGGCAAGGCACACGCAATTATTCGGACGTTGTGTGTATCTATGGGTGATGAGACTTAACATCGAATTAAACCGTCTGCTCGCTTGCAAACCTTTCTCTACATAAAATAAAAGAATGAGCCTTATTAATGTCGCACCTCCTAATATTAAGATAGTGAGAAAAGTCTTAATTAAATGTTTTTAACCTTTACGAATTATATTTTTTTCGTACTAGAAAAATAAACGATGACAGTTGTATAGGATAATAGATAATAGGATAATACATGCAAACTTTTTCCTAGAAAATACTAGAAAAGAAAAACTCACGTGGGCGAGCTCCGAGCAAGGTTTATTATTTTATGCGGTAGAAACCACATCGTTTATCTTGACTGTACAGTGAAAGCGTAAGTTTAAATTCACTTGTTCGTACCTTCGCGGGCACAACGCATTTAATTTTATAGATATTTATATTATCAGCTTCTTGCAGGTTACGATTTTGATTTCCGAAAAATCTCCAAATTAGCACTAATTGAATAAAACCATTCCGTATCCAAAGTACAATTTCTATTATAAGTTGCTTTAATATTTTTAGTTTAGTAATTAATTAATGAAAGAAGATGAAACGAAATTACTTGATAGCGACATTTTTCCCTGTCGGGCAACGTACTAAATTAAATTACAGCCGAAACCCGCAGCGGGGTGCGGCCAACACAAAACCAGTCTCTAAAAACAACACCCGCTGACAATTAAAACTCACCACGAATAAAAGAAACGATCATCGAAACGGTTTGCCGTTCGAACGATCGATTTTGATTTGCAGTAAGATTTTTCAATAACAATGTACTAAAACACATACAAATTAAAGTTTCAATATATTTTTGTTCAAACTACGTGATGTCATTCTTAGTGTCAAGTCTTCAGTGTGCGTTGTACGTTCTATCATCAAAGTAGATTCGTGTCATTTTACATTAACTATTTTGAAAAAATAAAATTAACATTTTTATGACTAACGTTCCTTCAGGCGATTGCTTCTGTACATCTTTATATTTAAAAAGAAAATTGAGGAGGTACCTTTTATGTATAAGATATTG
>DWHK01000502.1:0-13762 GCA_018247855.1 Graphium androcles | reverse complement strand
GTTATATTTTAATTCTTAGGCTGACAACGCACACGCAACTCTTTGGATATTGCATGTGGGTGACGGGATCACTTAACAACAGGTGTACCGTCTGTTTGCTTGCCAATCTTTCTCTATAAAATAAAGTTTTCATTTGACATCAGGTAATCTATCTCGTCGCTCGCTGACCTGAGTCTTTATTCAAAACCAAACATTTAGATTATATCGATGGCATATTTTTTGCCAGCATATACACAATGCTGTCGAATTTTACCTCCAGCTAGAAGTTAATATTGCAATTAAATTATTAATTCGCTGCTCGAGCATTAATTTCGAACAAAGCATATGTTAGGGCTGACATAGCCACGAACACTTGGCAGGGTTCGCTTAATTTGAGGAATTATTTGCTACAGTGATGTATAATTAGGACACATGCTCGCTTTGTGTTTGTTCAAGAAACGTGAAAGGACTATTGCAAGAGCACCGATGCATACGTCAACTAACGTGTAATCATTTTGAACGTCGATCTCACTTGAATAACTGAATGTGTAATTCGTGAAACCATTAAGTTCTTCCAACTCGCAATTAACTTAACTCCTTCCTGTGAGAAAAACTAACGTTCAGCAGTCAGGTATTAATCGAGTAAAACATTTTTTAAATATTGAATTATAGACATTCGGGACATTCGTTTTCGTGCGAGATCAACTTTCTGTTCCTTCATAATCCTCGATGCGGTCTAATTGTGAACCGAAAACTTTGTTTTGTAGTTTAGTTCCGGTAGCATGGTCCTTCGAACGATGTAAAACTTCAACTTTACTGAGTAAATTACATATATTTACATAGCTGAATATACATTTGACTTCAATTACTAATTTGAGTTATACTTAGGAATGAACAGAAACAAATGTACAAATAATAAAAGTTATATTTTCAGATTTATGGTTTTTTTCTAACCAATGTTACTGTTTTAATACTGATAATTTTTATCTTCAGTGAATTTCATTCACAAGAAAGAAGGTCAAGTGTATGTACGCCTTAATCTCTTAGAATTCGACACGACTTGAGGGAGATCAGGCACAGGACCATCTGACGCATGGATTATCTTACTTTTCTGATAATCGGGTAATCTGCCATATTGGCATGAGCAAACTAAGAAACAACAACGTATGTCATTGACCGCTGCTTAAAAATACGTATAATATATATATTTCAAACAATCGATTCTTGTATCTATAAACAAGAATCGATCGTTTAAAATTCAAATAAAATTCGGCTATCGTTATTTAGCCACCGTTATTTAGTTTTAATTTTTATATATGAATTTTTTTTTATCGATCGTGGTTAATGAGCATTCAAATATGAATATGGGAATATATAGGCAAAACTGTACATTTAAACTTTAGTAGCATGGTGTAATTAATGCAATGTCAACATATTACGCACACGCATAAATATTACTATGTGCATCCGTGTGTGTTTATATAAGGTAAACTATTCCTATAACTCGCACTAGCTGTATACATTGGCACGTGCATGTGTGTGTGAATGCTATGTCAACGCGATTATGTTTATTACATTAGTTGCCGTGTGTGAGTGTAACGTCAATCAATTTTCGCCGATGGTGATTTCGAAACGTCACGTGTCGAGTTCCCACGGAAGCCGGGCTACGATGCGCCGTAGGCCGTCATGACGGACCGCTTACGTATTTAACGTAGGTACGTAGCTTTAGCTTAAAAGTCATTATCTAGCCAGATACGAGCTCCGGGTTGAAGGCGTGGAAATGGGCACGCTTAATCATTATTATGCTCCGCCATCGCTTGACAGTTCCGATGTTTGTACAGAAGTGCTTTAAAAAATTGCTAAGGCTAAAGCGGGCATTGAATATTATACTGTAAGAAGTGTTATTGTTATGATTATTCTTTTCTTCATCATAGATGTATATTAATATTATAAAAATATTTATCATCATGATATGTTACATCGATTATGTAAATATATATTGATTATGTATGCCGCTATGTATAGGTACATATATCATAATTGAAACATATGAAAATTCGTGGATATTTATTAAACAACCTAATTTTTTTTGTAAAATAACTATGTTACTTTGACAGACATTGTCAGTCCCAAGACTTTATGTATATATTGCCTGACTATATTCTTAAATGAGTTCCCAAATTTACTTGAATCGTTAAATAAAAATCTTTGACAAAGTGTATAAGCCGCGTATAAAATCCCTTACGTTCGAAAAGATGGAGAAACTACGAACAAAGGGTTTTATTTTATGAGTATACAAAGCAACCGAAATCACGGAGTGAGTAATTTCGTATTCAACCGGTCATTTTATTTCGATTTTTTACGTAGCTAATGATACCTACTCGAGAAGATTGTCCGCGGATCGCCGCGGCGGGTAATGAAGCCGTATTTAGGCTTTGGTCCTATAATCAAAATTAAATTATATGCGGTGACATTCTTTCTACGAACAAGCGTCTTTTTTACTTTCTGCTCCAATTCTCGTTGGTCGATTTTGAATTTATAATGTGCTTTCACGTCATTCGAGTGATACTTCCAGTATGGTATCGCTTGAAAATTGTCAATTGTCAGTAACAGATAATCATATGCCTTTAAGCCTTTTCCAGGTTAATATTTGACACGGCTATTTGATTTCTCTTTGATATTGTTGGTACGTAAATTTGTAAGTGTTTTATAATTTTTTGTGGATAGGATTTTAGCTTTATAACAGTACCGTGTAAAGAGGGGTTAGTTAAATTATGCGAAATTCAATTTCATTTAATTTTCTGTTATTTTCGTAAAGTTAAATAGGGGTTTATGAAACAAATAATATAGAATCAATGACAAGGACGCAACAGCGAATTCCACCCTGTATTTATAGCAATCGTTAATATAATAATAAAGAATTGTCAATTATTGTGAACTCTACTGGGATTGTTTTCATCTTTATTACAATTATAAAAATGAAAATAATATGAGGATTTTAACCGAATTGGAACAGTAGAAGGTATTTATGTAACATAACTTGCATTACATTTTATATATTTTTAGGCATATTTAAGGTGATTTGAATGTTCATACATGTAATGCATAATTATTGCCACTTGGAAACAGCGCTAAGGATTTGCATTAAAATCTGTACAGTAATAAAATTTTGCTTTCATTCGTGTATGTAGGTTTATTAGCCGACATAACGCGATATTACGCAAGAACATAAATCAATTTTAGGCGACAATTTGTATCAGCGCCATCTCTTAGCATTTTGCTAAAAGTCTAATTTAGAAAATTATAAAAAAATTGTGCTACATAATATTTATATATTTTTATGTATATGTATCGATATAATATAATACCAGAAGTAACCTCAATCCGGAAAAAAGGCTTTGTACCGTACGTCTGATGTAACGCACAACGTTAGTCAAGATGTAGTTTAAATAAATGCATTAAATTTTAAATGAATATGAAAATATTAAATAATAGTTAATTTACTATTTTTCCTATTATTAAAAGATTATTATTGATGATTATTGTTCTCTTTATAACTACCCATAGCTTTTTAAAAAAAAATCCTACCTTAATCGGTAAATACCCCTAATAAAATTTCGATTTAACATTTTCAAAGTCTTATATATGATTTAAAAGGTTAATATTGTTAACCAAGATTAAATAAAAAATAACGTTTGACCTAAATGTTATTCGTAACTTGCTAGAAAACTAAATTTACAAATATAAAAGATGCTAAGCGAAGATCAAGTACTATTTTAATTGCTGCAAACCAAACGATGAAAAAATATGGAAAGTGAAAATATATCCTCTAGCTTTTTTAAAATTGTAGGTCTAAGTCAACCAAAATCTGTATTACAATCTTAAATAAAAATTAAATATTATTGCTTGTTATCATTAAAATAAAAAAAATGGCATTTATTAATAAACGGCTTCCTCGGAAGCAGCGTCGCCCACATTTTTTCACGGGATCCATCAATCACTGAATCGGGCTTCGTTAACACACGCCGCCGCATTAACTGCTATAAATCGGAACCACTTTGCCTTTAAAGATTTTGATCTATTAGTTTCGTGACGCTGCAGTTCCCTACGGTTAGCGCTGGCTAATATAAAACGTCACTTTTTAATACAAATTTAATCAACCGCACTCGAGCCCTTTCTGCATCGCTTATAGTGTTCTTGTCGCGGTACAAAGAATACCCGTGTAATGACTTTAGGCGCCCATAAACCACTTTTGTATGGAAATCCATTGGCTGCCGGTTAGGGCGCGTATTGTGCCCTTTAAGATACGCGCTTCTTTCCTGACAGACGTTGATTAACTGCGTGACGTTGTTTTGCAACTGTACATCGTGCGTGGATTAATGTTATTGATGAAAACATCAATAATAAAGGTTTGAAGCAGAGTGTTAAGTTTGGAATGGAGGAAAATGGGCTAACTAGTAATTTTAGGCTAAGCTTACTTACTGCGTAATAAAAACATTTTATATTTGTTTTGATTTATCACTTCGGATGAAGTGTTTCAGATGAGTCCTCTTTCTAAGTACAGATTTTGGAGATATTTGTGTTTGTATATTTACATTAACATGTGATATGTTGTTTGTTAAAAGAAAAAGCCAAAGTTGTTGTTCTGTAAAGAGTAATTATTTTTTTAGTAACCTGTAAAGAAAACATCATGAAGAGCTATTGCTTTTTATTGGAGGTTTTTACAATCACTATAAGATATTCTTATGACAAAGTTTTCATTTCACATTACAAAGCCAGCGTCAAGTTTTCTTAATGTCAAATGAATTAAACATTGTGCAAAATGCTGCCACCACGGATAGTACTTCGACCTTTACAATCAAAATTAATGAGCGGATAATATAAATTTAATGAAAAGCCAAAAGAGCTTAATTTACAAACAAATATTTTAATCGTATGTAACTATGTATTTCTTATGTATAGCTCTATTATGGAGCTGAAGAACGCGTGCAAATATCTGTTTACCCCTCTAGTTGACAGGCGTGAGCGTTCATAATGATAAGCGTTAAGCGCAAAGGAATCGTGCGTTACGAGCGATTTTAAACGGCGCTTTGCCGGCAAGAGCACTATCAGAGCGCGCCGAGAGCGCTCGGGTTTCGCTAAAATAACAACAATTCCAGTACCTCACACGATATCGGCTCCAAAGTAATTGGCCCCGGTCATGCGATTACGCTCCTAGCCGATTTAATTATCGCGAAATGATCAGTGCACCGGCCTCCCGCAATTTACCTATCAATCAAAACAGCGACCCGCTCATTGGCGTAGCGGGAGCAAAGCTACGATATCGCTTTTCAATCGCTCTTGCAAAACATAGACTGCGAATGGTCGGCTCAAGAAAGCAACTGCAGCGGAGTGAATAATTATCGTGGCGTCGGATAACGTATTGGTTCTCCTCGCAATTCTTCGATCTCTTAGCCGAGTCATATTCATTAGTATTAGCGATGCTACTAGTAATTAACTCTACTGTTTTATTGTGAGATGGGCGTATTATTACAAATAAATTTAAACAAATGCATGGGGGTAATGTTCTTTTCTCATATGAACTTGAATGGAACAAAACTTTAATTTAACTACCATAAAATGTTAATGACGAAATCGTACGGTCAAGACCTGGGCGCGTCTACTTTACCTATATCTGTTCTAATGCTATTGATGCTGTAAATTGCTTACATATTACGAAAATTAAGCAATATAAAATTGTTAAATAATCTATAATTTGTGTCTTATGAAATAATTAATTTATTTCACTTTTTGTGATCTTTTAACAATAACTCCAAGGCATATATAAACACTGTTTTCCATTAATAAATTTTATGAACATCAAACACGCTGGGCGATAACTTTTTGAGGACTTAAGTTATTGCCTGGTTCCATAAATAAATCTTTAGATGCGACGGTCGCATGCAAGAATTCCTCGCAAAATGAAAATCTCTACTTTAGAAGCGTATAAAAATTACAAAATGTTTAAATATGGCCGACACCGGAGTACGTGATAAACGCGGACCACTGAGTTCTTGCCGCTCGCCGCCATTTACGGACTTAAGCATTACTTTTATCAAGACATAAAGACCTTTATGAATTTATCTTGAATGGCGTTGACAAAAATGAGAATATAAATAATGTGTTGAATTATTCAGCGTGATCTGTATGGAGGCCATCAGTTGCCCAGTGTTGGGCAAAAACGATGCGCGCGGCCGCCAGCGGGAATGCGTCGCCCGATGCCTTTTTGTATGATTGTCCCTGGGCACGCACTCATCCATTATCTAACTGAATTAGGCACTGCAGAGCCACTGCCTTTTTACCAGTCACAGTCGTCAGCGCGACCACTTGACGGAATAATTAACAAGGCCAATTTTTAATTGAGAAATGCTAATATATCTATCTTACAAGCAATTTATGGGACTTAAATTTTTCGTTACATTCATTTGTTCGTACGTTACATTATGAAATAAATGATACATATTAGGATTAATTAATGAACAAAATAATAAAAAAAACCTGTTTGTGTTCGTGAGAGTTTTAGTAAGATATAATTACGGTTACTAAAAATAATTTAACTTATGTATATTTTTAAAAAACGATTTCACAAATTAGCTTCACAAATACTTGCATGTATTTGATATATTTCAGAGAAATGTAGATAAAATACCGTAGAGAAATTTCTGTTTCACTGTCACGATTTAATTAGAAGTCAAATTATTGGGTAAGTTCCATCATTAAAGTTTACATAATATATGTGTCACATTTTGATGCATCGCTTGAGGTCAAATTTAATAGTACAACTTACCGTCGTTTGTTAGACACCAATCGTAAACTGATATGATCTAAAGAAAATATGAATACTTTTAATTTTAGCTACAAAGGCTTTGCCACATTTTTGCAACCTTTCGCACAATTCAATTAGCTGGTTGACAGTCGGCGACTCAATCGTACTCGACAAAAGCGTATGTATAACATGAAATATAAAAATGAATTATGAATTCTGCTCTCGCTGCCGCGGCTTCATTTTGTCGATTTCATTGTTTCTGTAATTAATACTAATTTGCAGTTCCATTGTTATTCTGCTCAGTCGTTCTGATTACCAATTTTTTCCTCTCCCAGTCCACCTTCCCTTTGTGCGTGGCGGTGTCAGGGCTCAAGGATGCTATAGAAAGTTAAACTCTATTGCCTTAAAGATTGGTATTGATTGGTTATCGAAGGGGTTTTGTTATTTGAAAATTTTATTGCGCAGAGACCATGTCGCATACTCACGTTTGACGCTCAATGAAATTGCATCAATTGTTAACGTGTTGCAATTATTGGTATTTTTATTATGGATTTGAGTTGATTTCAACGTTCGGGTCCACAGTGCAGTGGAATGATGCAGGTGTCAGTTTTTCATCTCGAAGTTTGTTTTTCAAATGTTCCTACCCAAATGAATGCCATTGACAAAATTCACATGGCATGTGTTAGGTGATCAGTTATACCTACAATAATATTCTCTCTAGTATAAATTTTACACCACAGGTATATACTTCATGATGTAGATAATAAATTACAGGAGAAATTATCTAAATCTAGTTATAATTAAAAATAACCATATTGGTTTTTCTAAACTAAGTGATAGATAATCAAAAACTAAAAGTTATTACATAAATAAAATAATAAGTTAGAAAGAAAAGAAAAAAATATTTGTACAAAATTAATAATTAATAAAATGGGTTAGTGGAAGGTGGAAGGTAGTGGATGGTAGAGCATAACATCCTTCATACAGCTTTTGTTGCACTTCTACGGCCGCGCTCGCCCGGGTATTTACCACCAGCCTTCACAGAGCCAGAATAAAATAAAGTATGCGTGGCTCTTAGGATTGCCGGATGGCCATCCCTACCCACTCCTTCCTCACCAAATGCTTACCAAATTCTTAATATAATCCTACTATTTAACCTGTTTTATTCAATTTCCAAGGCTGGCAACGTACACGCAACTTTTCGGATTTTGTGTGTGTCCATGGGCGACGGGATCACTTAACAGCACTTAACAGTCTGCTCTCTTTCCATCCTTTCCTATATAAAAAATATAGTGGGATTCATTTTGTTTTTGTTTATTATAAAGTATAGTTTGAATAAAACGTGTAACTTTCGTTGATAATTATGAAAATCAGTAATCAATGTAAAATTCGAAGCTGACGCTCATTGTTTATAATAAAATTTTTCATTAAAGAATTAGGTTGCCATTGTGCAAAAAACTATGTATATTCTTATGTTATAGTAAAATCAGCTTTAGTACCCACACTGTTTCTACTTTATGACATGTGAAGCACAATAGTACAGACTCACGTAAAAGTGTTATAGCGTTTCGGTTTGTTTTTAAATAAATACAATATAATAGAAATGAATAACGTAAACTATTGTAGCAAGCCCGTTAAGACATTTAGGGTGAATAATTCTTTTTTTTTTCTTTTTTTTTTTAAATATGCCTCCCTAAGTATAAACTCTATAGTTTGTGTTGCATGGGCGAATAACACACATAATTCCACACAAACATATAGATACTAAACAATTATTTGTAGGCCATACAAATAACTGTTCCGGATGGAAATCGAACTCACGACCTGCGACGCCAAAACCAACGGCTTAGCAACTGCGCCAACCGGTCCTAACCATTATCATCATTAATGGTAATAATAAACAGAAAGTTAAAGTAAGGACAAGCCACCGTAGATATTTATCGTTTTGTACGATTAAATAGAAAAAGGAAATTACAGCGTCCCTTGCGGGTAAACACCTGCCTGAGAAAATTTGGTAATGATGAAAAAAATTGTATGAAAAACATAATTTAAATCTTGTAAATCGGTTAGAAAATAAATAAAAACATTATTAATTAGCATACGGAATCTCTTATGTATAATATTCCATTACTTTGAAATCTGAATTTTACGTTATCTTGACTACTATTACAAATAATTTAGGAAAATTTGGCAAAAACTTAATTAATTGTTATTTAATGCAGGTACTCTACGTCCTCCTGGTCTCATCGGAGGCAGCAAACCAAAGGTGGCAACTCCTGCGGTAGTGTCGAAAATAGAACAATATAAGAGGGAAAATCCAACCATCTTCGCTTGGGAAATTCGGGAGCGACTCATTTCTGAAGGTAATTAAAGGCTTTTCTGTGTAAGGTATCTCAGAAGCAATAATACATACATACATACGAAGGCACTTTTGGGTTACCTATTATATTTCTAATTTCATTTAAAATTTACGGAAATCAGAATAATAAACACTACGAATTTACCTCAACGATTGGCAAGGCTGTGAAACATGAAATCCATTGAACGTAGATGAAAAAAGAACCTACATTATATTTTAATTAAAAATAATGTGAAAATTAACAAACATACAGAAAAAATATCAGATATAATGAGAACAAACTAGCTTCTACTGACGAGGTAATTTTTTGTTATAGGAGAGACATTTGTGTGCCTTCAAAATAGCCAATAGCATTTCTGCAATTTATCATTTTTATCTGTTATTTCTCGACAGCACTATATTATATAAAATACTATTTTTTTAAGATCTGCTATTTAAAAAGAATATATTCATATCATTACATACGTAACGGATATTACGTTTCAGTTCTTTTGCATCACGGAAATAGACAAAAAATAGGTCAACAATCTTCTGTCAGTATACAAGTTTTGTGTAAATCTTCTGCGATGATGGATTGACAATTATCATGATTGAGATTTGTTGGCGTACGGAGCCTTTGGAAATAATGACAAGAATATAAGGTTGATGTTAAAATAATCCCCTGTCGCGTAAAACATTGGAAACGCCAAGAGCGATCACGACCGAACAAGCTCTGTAACTGCTCGTATCCGCCTGATCTTATGACTGCTAACTAATGCTGCCATTCTTATATAACTTTAATGAAAAAATTCACACAATCTTTGAAACTTGATGAATATATAATTGTTTTTAACATAGCTCATTTCGCAATATTATTTGATTAGCTACTGCAGTGTTATCGTGCAATTGTCTCCGTCATAGCCATTCGCAAATATAGGGAAGCAATAAAAAAAATATGTCACACAATATAGTTGATCAGAAACTTCTTAAAAAACATTTGGAAAAAAGCGATGACTTTAAATTCATCTAATTATACTTTACAAACATATAATTAGCTATTGCTAATTCAATGTTTTGCAGTTATAGCTACAAATTCACTCGATCAAATAATGTTTCAAATCAAAGTAAATGTAAATAATAATCAATTTAGCTATTTGGAAACTACGATGCCCCTGTCAGATACATATAAACTCCACTCTTTCTTTTTGGGAGTCAGAAATAATGAAGAATGTAATTAATGAAATTATAACTTCAGTAATAATACATATTAAATTAACATAGTATTAAAAACTGTCGTTGTAAGCATGTATAATTAATTTCTTCATATCTGAAACAGTTTTACAGTTCATTAAATTGCAACACTTTTGCTTTGAGAATTGCTGTACTTTTTAAGAAACTCATATAGAACATGAAATTATAAAACTCTTTTAAAAACAGTTTACTATTCCTAGTAAAATTAATATTTTTTCTTTATAATCGTAAAAATAAAAAAGTGCGTTCAGTTCGTAGCCTGAAACTCCGTTTAAGATACACGAAAAAAAATAAAAAAGCAGGAAGTTCGCAAACTGAACGTAACGTAAAAAACATACCGCTATAGAGTTTTTTGCTCAGGTGCAAAAATTGTGACTGGAAAAAGTCAGGTCCCATAATCGAAATCAATAAAATAGCAAACTCGGACAATGATCTCTTTAAAGGTTTAAAGCGTAGTTTTTCCTGTGCCACATTTTTTATAGTGCGATCGAAACGGAAGTAGAGTGTAAAAAATTCAATTAATTTAAATATTTCAGAGGACAATATGGTCAAGGTATTTACAGTAATATTTATTTTTATAATTCACATGTGAGTAAACTCTACATAATTAGTTGCTTAATATATATAACATAAGTTTGTATGTTCGTATATTGGTTACAAATTCACGCAAAAACGGATAAATGGAATTTGATGAAATTGGACTTTTAGAAAGTTTATTGCCTGGATTAACATATAAAATAGATTTTGAACAATTCATAAATTTTTATAGTTTCGCCACCGTGGGGAGTATACTAATCTAGTATTTTTAAAGGGAATCGTTTTCAGTATGTACTGCTACATAGATTGGTAGTTAGTTCATCAAATAGCTAGTACATATATTTATATCGCAGGTTCTTGTTTATATATTTTAAAAATGTAGAAATATTGGCAAGCGCGCATTGGTATTCCTTATTTTAAATGAAAACCGTCGCCCATAGATACTCACCACATTCGTGAGCTGCTAGTGTGTTGTCAGCCAGTAGTGGGTATGTAAGCTGGAAAGGGAAAGCAGTGGGAACAGAGTAGGCATTTGCCACAAGGCAACCTCACAAGCCTAAGGTACTTTATTTAAAGCTGAATTTGTATGTAGGGCGTTTGAAACTCCAGCAACACATTCACGTAAGATGTTGTGCTGTGCACAGCATCGTTTCTAGCCTTTTATGGGTCCTGTGCTTACTTATATTACATGGCTCTGCCAATTAAAAGGGGATGTCAGGTCATTTATGCATTCCTTTAGGATCTGCCCTTTGTGCCTGGGTACCATTGGCACATAGTTACAGCACTAGCTGTACCACCATGAATAAATGTGAATATGTAAAGAGAACATTCTTACTAACGGCCTATTGACTCTAACGTAGATTATATAACCTAAGAGTACATTTTTCATTGTTAATGACGTTTTTTATCAAGACATCCTTTACGATACAAATATAAAGTTATAAGACAATAATCCAATAAAAAAATAAAGGAAACAATATTATTATTTATAATATTACAATATTTGTAAAAGTCATAAATTTTCCATGCGTAAAAGTATCTATTACTGCTAAAACTGAATTGTAATATCAATAAGATCTGGTTTTTCCGTTTATCTAATCCTTATCTATTGAAACATTCCTTTTGTTTATATTGATTACGCTTTTGTGTAAATATTTTATTAATTTTTCTATCATTTATTCCATCGCTTTTTCAAAATTTTTACTAAAGTTTTATATAAACTGCGGACAACTACGAGTTTTCGTTGGCATACTAGCATTGAAACGTGAGATCGGTACTTTAATAATAGGATTTGACTATTTGTTTAATGAACTTTATATACTTGGTGTCAAGTAGTTTTTAGGGAGGTCAGTAGGTAAAGCCGTTTAAGTGCAGCTCCGAATATACGTCTAATAGTTTCGAAAATGGCCGTCGGCTTACCGATAACGGATATGTTGTAACATGAGAAGCTGTATTGGTTTAATGCTGGTATGAGCAACAAAAGAGCTTTGTTGTATTTTATATAAGTTTATAAAAAACTATTGAGCTGGCTTTATAGAAATAAGAATCATATTATGGTAAGTTTGTTTATGTAAATCTGAATTAATTATATTTTATGTATTTCACGTGGCTCCGTATTTTTTTTAGGATTTGTCCGAAATCAGTCCTACATGTAATTCCAGCTAGTAAACTATCTTTGTTTCCAAATTTATTCGCCAGTTTTCGCGTGACAGAGTACATAACATCCAAACTTTCACATTTATAATATTAATATGAATATTTCCAGATACCTTTTATTTCTATTGATAAAGAGTTTAACCCCAACGTACACATGTGCGCATTAGCCTTAAATCAATGTTTTGGCTATTTTAAAACACTATTTTCTGTATCGACGTCAAAAAATGATTTTCTGGTGAATGTAAGTTAAAAAAATTTTGTAATTAATATCATACAATTTACTTTGCATTCTAATACCAACTCGCTAGTATTTATTAAATGTTACGTTTTTAGAGTTAGACTTTTAAATTTAACGCGTCAGAGGTTTTTTCTTTTCATATTATCAAATACAGGATAAGCGACAGGTTGCTAGCCTAGACTGAGGTAGAGCAGCTGCTGCCATCAATTAAAATTCCATTGAGGAAGCGATATACTTGTAGGTGATCGGTGACGTCATGTGTAAAGGTTTAGGCTCACCTCCCTAGTTTGATGAATTAATCAATGGTTCTGTTTATTGAACAATGAAATCTATAAAATGAAAGGGCCATATCTCTTTCGAACTCAAATTCAGTCAAGAATATTAGTATCTGCTGTATTGTGTAACCTGTCAAAAGTACTAACCAGTATGAAAAAGAAAAAACCTTTACAGCATATCTAAAATATTTTAAAAGTAAACTCATATCAATAAAATTCCTAATTACTCATCCCATAGATTGAGCCAACTGCCGATTTATTCAAGAGCAGCCATACACTAGAAACGTTTGTATAGTGAAGCAGTAGTAAGAAGTGGGTTTCAAACTGTGACGAAATTATGATAATAATAAAAAAAATAAAGTTAAGTCGAAATTAAATAAAAATATTGTCAATGAAAAGTTAAGTTACTCGTGTTCACTAGATATCAAAATACAGCAGCAAAATTGTGTTTTTGTCCTTTTTAAAAGAAGATGTTAGTGCCGCGTCAGTGGCCTTCTTGTTAAAACTCAAAACCATTCTGGAAATGAAGATGTTACGGCAATTGGTACAGACTAATTTATTATAAAAAAGAACGATTTTCACATCCCTTATTAAACATCGAATCTTGATATTTATATAAATATCGACTTATTTCGATATTATATATATCGACTAATGGTATTAGAGCCGTGGTTACTCAGAGC
>DWHK01000501.1:0-13768 GCA_018247855.1 Graphium androcles | reverse complement strand
AATTTAAATGGGACCACACGTGAAGCCCCAAATCATGAAAATCGTAAAAAGAATCACAAACATCGGTTCACTCAGTAAAAAGTTTTCAAAGTAACAAACATAAAAAAATACAGTTTAATTGATAACTTACTCTTTTTTGAAATCGGCTGAAAATTTAAAAAAGGCTTGGCTGTGTCGTTGACTACAGGACTAATGGTTCTACGTGAATACGTATTTCCAGAGGAAGATTTTCTTTAGCGAATTTTTAATCTGTTTTTTCTCAGTTTAAGCTGCAGCTAGGGCTAGGTCACCTTAGCTGCAGATTTACTGCCGCTGTCGTCGAACCACATAGACGCATTCGTTCCATAACTTTTTTTTATGTTATTTTTAAATTTATTTTGTTTTGACATAAACTGTAATAATCTAGGTACCATCATAATTCCAAATTGAAAGTAAAATAATATTTCAAAACAACGTTTGTCCTTTTTTAAATTTATACATTATTAGCGGCTTCCCGTGGTTTCACTGGCATAAACTTTTTCGTTTGTTTTGTTCAAAATCCGTTTTATATGTTAATCTAGATATCATACTACCACTGCATGAGATTTCATGTAAATCCATTAATCTGTTTTGCGTAATTGTATGACAATCTTCCAAACATCCAAACTTTCACATTTATAATATTACTACAGATGGTGTAGACTAGTCATATCATATAATAAGACAAAAGCTCATCCTGGCCGAATTTCGTAACTTCATGAATTACAGCTTTAAAAGCATTAAGATCGTCTGAACTATCTATCATAGTACGATTTATTTGTAGTTCGTATTAATTATATTAGCATAACTCTTTATAGAAATTCAACCGCAAAAATACAAGTCTTCGATTTTAAATACAAACAAGCTCACATGAAGAATAAAACAAAAATGAAATAACACTGAAAATCACGAATCATTGCCACCACGCGTTTGCAAGAACAATTATATAACTTTTTTGTGCTTTTTTTTATGGTATAGCTAAATAACTTTGTGTATTGTTTAATAGTATTACTTTTCAATGTTTTACGAAAGATTGTTGCAAAACGTTCTCAAAATGAATGTACAATTTCATATTGTACAGTCATTTGCCTTGTCCTAGCGGTACACTTCAATCATATTTTATTGCTTTGTATAAATAACTTTATGCTATGCACATGAGATTGAATTTGTAAAAAAAAATATAGTATCATAACTTTAACATTTATGTACAATTACGGACAGTTTTGATTGTTACTTTTATTCGAGACTGTGTATCTTTGGTTTTTGTATATCGATGGGTAACATATGAAGATATTTACATTAATTCCCTTTTGCATTGCGCCCAATGACTTATCGAACAAACTATAAAGGCATGCTTAGGTGTGTCAACCAAAACCTATTTTCTGGTAAGTCAATCTAAAAAGTTCGTAGAGAGATGGTTGATTTAAAATTTTAACGTATAAACATTGCTTTGTTTTTTGGCGTTTGTCCTTTGCATAACGACATAAGCAAAACTATCAAGACGATTTATACATAGAATTTTCATATATTGCTTTTAGTACTTTTTAACAATTTTGTATCTATTTGCAGCGGTGAACTACCACGTTCCACTACTATAAATAGAAAAAAAATTGTTAACATGTTTTCAAGATTATCGCATATAGACCCATGGGAATAGGGTCATTCAGGTCAGGGAAACTATGTAGTGATAAAGTTATTTAGTTACATATTAAGTACAATAGAATCTGTTATGTTCATTACATCAAACGTAATTCAATTATTACATATGTGGATGTATAAAAAATACTGTGTAAGCTGATAAAATTTGTAAACACTTTTCAATTCCAGCTCTTTCTCGCATTTATTAACGAACAGGATTTTTCGGTCAGGTCAAATCCTTTTTATTAGATATTTATAAAAACCCCTCGTGCGTTAATTTACTTAAGATTTTTAATTCCATGTATCATTGTTAAATTAATTCTTAACTGTTTGCTCCTAAAAGTTTTAAGAAGTTGTTTTTCCAGGTGGTAGAGTAAAACATCTTGAAACTAAACAGCTCTTGTTGCACTTATATGTCTGGATAACCAAGAAAGTACTACGACTTTATAGCAAACGCCAGCGTTCATTATAGTAACTCTTGACATGTGTGTCTCTATCATCTTCGTTTATTATAAATTAAAAATGAATATAATATTACTTTCCTTGATCATTCTTAAATATCTACTTATTTTCTCCAAAGCTGGCGATGCTCCAAAGCCTCTTTTCCTACATTAAAATAACTTCATTATAATATAATTTACTAATATTCGCTTTCAGTTCGAACGCCTAAAAGTGAAGAGCGATATAACAAGATGTTAAATTACTACTAAGTCCATTGTTTACTGCCCATATGATTATTATAAAATGTGCTCCATGTCAAAAATTACCTGTACCTTTACACTTATGTTTATTACTTCTAGACGTGTATTTATTTCAGTGAATCAAATAATGAGGGATACCCAAATATTATTTTATAATATATTAAAGATACGACGGTAAACACACAATATATTAGTCTCATTGAACTATTAAAATATAACAATTTATAACTGTAGGCATTCCACTCTCTTCAACTCTTTACATGGTATACCTTATTGTCTATTGCCAATAAGATTATGTAAAATATCTTACGTATTAACTGGAGAGACATTTGGCAAGAGCCAGTGAAGATAAAATCAGGCTCGATGATTCTAATACACTCCTTGGTAGATCGTTTCGCAGTATTATAACATTATATTAGATACGCTGTAATTTTTATTCCGTACATTTATTAATGGATATTATAAGCCTCAATGTTTTATTGCAGACATACCATTGGATCACTTTGGTGGAAGGGAAGAAATTTTTAAACGATTTTAAATGACGATTTTCACAAAAACAATGGATATATAATAATAACTATGAGCACTAGGAAATCCATGCGAGGCAATGGAACAGATTTTCTTAAAGGGCGATATATCTACTCTATAAGTGAATATACAAGGTATTTTCATATTTGCGCTCACCGTGAACATATATCTTTATATTTATAAAAGGGATAAAAATCATAAAAGTAAATAAGAAAATCATTGAACTTGAGGTTTATGACGAAAGGGAGAAAATGGACCGGCGGACCGGCAGACGACACGGGCGATGTCAAGGATTCTCAGCAGCCTCAGATGTTATAGGAGACTGATTGGATTAACCCGTCTGCAGATACGACTACAGGGATAATTTCGGTCGACATTCTACCCTAGTCACTTTGTGAGCCAGGACCAGACAATTTCGGATCGTCCCTGTATCAAGTTTCACAAGATTCTCGTCAAATGAGATCGTAATCTCGGCCAAAAATATTCTCGACTCTGCCTAGCTTATTAACCAGCATCGACATTTCCGTAATGATGGGCCAGTCCCAATATTGACTAGCGCGGCCATTTCGAGAGTGGCTTCCGGGAAGTGCTTGTGTACAATCTTTATTTCACGAGACCGTGTTTAAGAGTGACCTAATGATGGAAAATTCTGGCTACTAGGTTGTGCCTGCGAGAGAAATTAGTGTTAGAAACAACCGATCAACCAAAGATAACATGCCGATGTGATTCCCCAGGATGGCGACATATACGACAGATGTCTATGGTGCCATCCTTCAGTATGTGTCTCCTATAATCGTTGGTCTTAATAACCTGATCCTGTATTGCACAAGCAAAACCTTTATTTACTCCAAAGTGGTCACCGAAACGCAGCCAATTGAGTAGGACGGGGGTTGACAAATGATTCATGCAGAACCTTGTAGAATTGCCCATGGAGCTCCTTCTCGTTCCATACATCTCTCGAGCAGAGATGTTCAGTACTGCCGGGTTTTGGCAATGCTCGTTGGCTAAGGATAGAGAATTCTTGACATAAGGCTATTACGCACTTTTGTCGAACATCTAAAAAAACATGTCGCAAACTGACTGTTTTACGTCGACTTCATCGATACCTACATTTTGTACGTATTTGGTAAGTCTGAAGTAGGCAAGACAAGTTCTTAATTTGAGCAAGCGATCACAATAGTGATAATTATAAGAGACACATTAAATAAATATTTTTCACAATTGTACAATATAAAATACTCACAAAATTAGTATTAATGGTCAAAATTTTAAAGATTTTCTTTAGTAATAAATTCTTAGTCTGTTTTCTTCCGAATTATGAAGAATAAAAATTATTTGTTACAAAACACATTAACAGTTGACAAAATTTTGGTACATCTCCATTAAATAATTTAATTTACTTGAGCAGGTATTTTTACAAACTAACAGTCTAAACAAGAATTTTTTAAAAAAATTCGTACGTAACCCTAAGAACAAAAATAAATCTGATGAAATATAAAATCTGGCTTTAATCAACCTTAAATTTTAGTTCGATATGAATTTTTTAGGTTGATATTTTTTCACTATAATTTAATGGCTACACTAACAGAAAATTAACTCTTTCTGCAAAATAATTATCTAAATCGATTCATAAACAGATAAGCTTTAAATAAATAAATTTAAAATAATGCTTTTGTGAAGCGAATTAAACACCTTTGTTTTAAAGTCAGTAAAACACAAAGATATACTTCCTTTCAATATCAAATTGTAGAAGCTTTATTTGCTTTAAAAATATCGTAATCGTATCGTATCACTTTCTAAAATAAAAGTAGTTTAAAGTATTTCTTGTATCAACTAGCTATCTGCCAGTACGTATTCTATCAAAATCATTCCACTAGTTATGGAGATTACACAATAGACAGACAGACAAAGATTTTAAAATCTAATTCTTTGTTTATTAGTAATGTATGCTTGTGCACGAATCGAGTAAAAAGCTGTTTTGGCATTAGGAACAGACCCTTCAACATTGTTTAGATGTATATACTTGATATATAGATTAGATTAAACCCTCATTCGAATAGTTTTATTACCTTTGGTAAAAACTGGAAAAGCAATTGGACTAGGAGCCGTTTACTTGTGAATAAGAAGATGGAAAGGGGTTATTTTAAATATCTAGCTTAACAAATGATGGGAAAAAAATAATAACAATAAAATAAAAGTGTATTGAAAAGGTATAAAATAATACAATGTCTTCTATCGTTTCTACGAGTTCTTCAAGTCCAAATTTAAGCGAATTTTTTTTTGATACTGCTAAATGAGGTAATATGGAAAATGTTATTGTTGTTTTAATAATGATTTTTTTTTATGTATGCCTTCTCATACATTTGTGTATTACATGTGTGTATATTATTTAAATACGTATAAGTATAATTAGTGTATATAATTATATTTATTTTATATTTTAACTATTTTGCATTGTACCAACAAGAAATTATCTCCGATCTACAGATGGACCGGTGGAGTATGCCTTAAGAGATTAGGTTCGTCTTTTTGTAACCCTTTTTTAATATGGTAAAAACGTTTTGAAAAATTACAACTTTATGTTTTATATTCAAGATATTGAAAGAAATTCTAATCACAAAGATTCGATTAAAGAAACAATTTTACTTGAAATAATTTCAATCATTTTAAGTAAAATAACGTTACGAATTAAATCACAAGGCGTTAAAATATTTTTCAATTATGTAAAGATCTTTCAGTTAATTTGAAGACGCACTTTGAAGCCCTTAGAACCGAAAAAACAACGATAAAGCGTGGAATTAGCTAAATTCTCAAATATATTTTAAAGTCTTCCATTAAACTCGATTCAAATCTTTTAAATTATCCAATTCAATATACGGATTAAACAAAAGGCGCAGTTTTATATTGTGGTTAAGAAAGTTAATTATTTTTTTACATTTAAGAAATAATTTAGTGATCCCTATTAATTGAATATTGGTATATTCACTTTCATTGCATTTTACAATATTTTATAAAACTTTGCTATTCAACTCTCTGAAAAGATATAACGACTACAAATGGTTTCAACAGTTGTTTAATAATTAGCCAATACAAGCATTTTAACCCAGAACGGATTATTATATCACCTTAGTACTGGTATGTCTTAACAAAGTGTACATCAATTTGCGTGTGTAAGGCGAGATGCATACATACTGAAAATATGATTTCATTATTTCCTTGATATGTAGGTTTTTTTTGGTGTATTTTCTTTAGCGCGTATTCTACGTAGTAAATATCGATATTTAATTTATGACATAAAAATGTACTATACCAAACGTGAATATCCAAAGACCAAGCTTTTAGCAAAAAGCTTTTAACTTCAAGCATAACGATTTAACATAAGCAACACATTATTTGAAAATAAAACTCAATAACGTTAGTTAACAATAAACTCTCAAGGCAATTCATATGTCACCTTCAAAATCCTAAATTATTATAATAATTTAAACAGTTGGTAGAGCATTACATCCTTCGAACAGCTTTTGCTGCACTTCTACGGCCGCGCTCCTCTGGGGAGGTACCACCGCCCTTCTCAGAGCCAACGTAAAATAAAGTATGCTCGGCTCTTAGGGTTGCCGGATGGCCATTCCTTCCATCTTCTTTTTCTACTCATTTCATCCTTCCTTCTTTTATCCAATTTCCAAGACAGGCAATTCACACGCAACGCTTGGGTAGTGTACACACACTATATTGCGTGTGCATTGCCTGTCTTGGAGACATCTCCAGGATAAACGGGATCACTTAACATCAGGTGAACCATCTGTTCACTTGCCAACATTCTTCTATAAAAAAATCTCCTAAAGTGTAAGACTATTTCATACTCTCATTGATTGATTGTACCTGAACTATTATGTATGAAATTTCAATTTGTACGTTTCTATTCAGTATTGAATTTGAACCTCACATCAATCTATACAGTAACATTACTGATATGCTATAGATCCAATTGTTATATCTGGTCTCCGTGGCCTAGTAGAAGAGATATTCGGATGTATATGGTTCGGATCTTACTGGGAAAGAACAGAAGTTGTATAAATAATATAATAATTTTTTCATTATTTCTACTCAGAACGTTATTCCGAAAAATAAAGCTAGATATCGTGTACAAAATTGCCTTTATATCTTTAAATCAATATTTACATATAACAAATATTAAAAAAAATAATACATAAATTAAATTAATTTGAAATTTGATTCTCTTTCATTACAAGTTTATTGCGTCTCGTTTAACTATACTTTTTTATGTTTCATTTTGTATGTAGGAAATATCCTTACCTGGGAGAGCGTACCCCATAAAACGTAAACATGCAGCTTTTAAAACATAGCCAAAGCGCTTGCTAGTCGGAACTTTGTATTTATAGCTTTAATTTTTAATCTGGGAAACGGCGAAATTATGATAAAAATTGAAATATTATACTATTAAAGTACTTAATAAGATCCCACACCGTATCAAAAATATTTTTAAATAACTGTTTTATTTATGTGTAGGTATTTTATTGAGGTACAGTGACTCTTGATCGCTAAAATCGAGTTAAGGCAGCAACAGTGGACGTAGTTAGTTTGCTGCGAAATATATTTCATCTAGGTCATCTGTTTTAACTGCCTCATAGCCTAGTGATACAGGTCCTTGCTGTACCAACCGTGGGTTCGAATTCCGAGGGGGCGACTTTGTGGTGTTGTTTCTCAGTTGGATTAGGGCTGATCATGCGATTGCCTGAAAACATTGTCGGATGGGCATGTAAAAGTTTAGTTATGCACCTGTTACCATCAGATATCTAGCGATTACAATGTCCCATACGAGTGAACTGCCTACTAACGAAGAATTATTTAAAGAAGCCATTACAAGATTATTTCATTCATTTGTTGCGTATATTTTTAAAATGTTAATCTGTCTTTCATCTACATTTTCACTCAATAATATACGAATTATTTAAAAATTGTTGAAGTTGTGCTTCACTAATATTTAAAAATAGATAAATATAAGTTACTTAAATATCAAATTATTTGCACAGTTAGGTAACGAAAATGCATGTTTAAAACTCTCTTCGTTTTACTTGGCATCGGACTTTACGACTATGTGGTGTGGCGTTGCATTTCAATATGGTCACGGTGGGCCGTAACTTCCTTTAAGTATTGAATTAATGAGTTCTTACTTTTTGAGACCTTTATATTGTAGAGAAACAGTAGGGAAACTGTTTTAATATTTGTGGAAACAGTATTTTATTGAATCTTTGTTTAAAACTCGAAGGTATTCAAAAGTAAAGTTTAAAAAACTGAGGAATCTGATAACAATATATTTAGTCATTTAAAACAACTATGTTTTATACACGCTTGTTTGTGAATGTGGTTTCTCCCATGTAGATCAAATAAAGAGATCTACCTAAACTCAGTTATGGGAACTCTTAGCACATATTAAAAATAATAGGAAAAAGAAGAAGTGGTTTGTAAAAGTATTCTACAAGGCCCCAACCATTATACCAGAAAGGCCAAAAATCCTAGCAAATGTCTTGTCTTATTGTTAAATTCTCCTCTCTAGAGACTACATATTTTCATTTATATAGAAAGATGGTCATGCAAGATGATGGTTCACCACAGGATTCGCAAAGCCGACGCTCATGAACACCAACAACATCTGAAGAATTGCGTCTCAGTTGCCAGCCTTGGATAGTTATTCGGCTTCTAATCCAACCATTTTATTTTATTTACATGAATATTACTTTTTACACAGAGCAACTCGCATCTGACCTCCGCAACCCAAAAGAAAAAAACTATAGAAGAAGGATGGATTAGTTGTCAGGTTATTTGAAGATACTAACATCCTTTTAACGACTGTCAAAGGTATTTTTGCCAACCGGGACATAATATTTTCATGCCCATCCGACGCTTGAGTCAAGTTATTTTACAGATAATTTATATATATAAAGAGAAGGAGTGCAGATAGCTAATATTTTTACATAATATGCATTAAAATTATGTAATGATACAGTGTGCATAAATAGAATAATATATGATTTTCTATCAACAATTTCTTGCATAACAAATGATTATGTCTTCTACTATTATTGTACCGTATTTATAACCTCCTCTTTTAATTATACAGCTTTTACAATATGTACTGTCTTAATATTTTTAGCTCCGATTACAACAGAAAAAAGGCATTTTAGGTTCTATTTGCAGTACGGCAAAAATAAATTTGTGGATTCGTTGTTTCGCTAATAGAACCCAGGTCTAATAATAATGTAAGGCACCAGATTCCGCTTATTTATCATTTAGTTCGTCAGAGCTGCATGTGTTATTCTACTTGAAAATTACGGGTTTCAGATATTTTATAACGCAACCAAAAAAAAAGCAAAATTTTAAGATTTGAAATGTATAATTGTCCTGTAGTACTGAAAAATTCAAAACATTTTTTTCTCACGATTATGTATATTTATTTAATCATAGCATTTACCCTCATGGTCTATACATCCCGCCATGTTGGAAGGCCATTTATGCCTTTACGATAAAACTCGGGGCACCCATACTCAACAAACTGTGTGAAGGCATTTTGTACTGCTTTCAGTGAACCAAAAATTGTCCAAATCGCGGATAAAATTGTAGTCAGTGGAAATCAAGTGCGGCAAGTACGGAGGAAGACGGATAGTTCCTAACTGCATGCCCTATAATGTTGAAATGCGAAAGCCAAATGTAAATACTATTAAAAGTCAATTTCTTGTTCTAATACCATAATTTTTCAATTTTAGAGTGAAACAAAAAGTTTTCTTTTGGAACATTACACCATGCAGGTTTAATATTAGATCAAAGTGGTAAAAATGTTTTAAAGCCGTTTTAAGGTTTTTACGAGTACCACTTTGATTTATTAAATTTCATATTCAAACCCCTATAATACATTTTGATTTCTCTAAATTATACGGAGTACTTTTAATAAAATTAATTGATAGGTATAATATTGATAGGCGTTTTGATAATGTTTCACATTGCGAAGTCTATATCCTGACCATGAACCCTGCAATAGTTTTAAATTCCAGATAAAATAAAACTGCGACCCGTTTTCTAGTTCAATTTGGAAACGTAGATTATTTACGCAAATGAACATAAAGTACAACAAACAAAAAAAACAATATAGTCTTTTTATATTTTGAAAGTTAGTTATAAATGAAACATTGTTAGGCAGTGATCAATAACGACTGAAGCGGATGTGGTTGATGGAGTGTACAAGATGAAAGTACAAATACTACAAACACATAACTGTTTATTATCTTCAATATCAGCGAGTGGAAATACATGGCACAGACGTCTTGGATAAATAAATAGCAATTATATGACTGAAATCAAGCATAATAAACTAATCCACAAGGATTAGTTTATGGACTGTAATGTCCGGACATGTTTACAACAAATAAGCCTGTGAAGGTAAGCTATCGAGACTTTCGTTTAGGCCAGGTTCACGTGCCACAGTTTTCATTCAGATCATTCATTCAGACATTTGCGGTCCCTTGGAGACTAAATCTATAGGTGTTGCAGTGTTTTCTGTTGTTCAATGACGACTATACCAGGATGTTTTAAGGTATTTAAGCCCATGGCAGATAGTTTTCAGAATAATAACATTAAAATCATATATACAGACAATGATTATGAATACTGCAGCAAAGATTATCAAAACTTCTTGAAAAATTACAGCTTCACTCATCAAAAAACAAACCCATACACTCCGGAGCAGAATGGATTTAGTGAAAGGTCAAATAGAACCATAGTGAAGAGAGCGAGATGCCAACTTTTCGAGTCTGACTTAAGTTAAGTAAAGTTTTGAGTAGAAACTACCAACACAGCTGTATATTTAAAAAATAGGTCAATAGCTTCACGCATTGAAAATACTCCATATGAAGCATGGATCGGTAGAAAGCAAGATTTGCAGCGCATACGCATATTTGGAATCCTATACCAAAAGATAAAAGGAGCAAATGGGATAAAAAGTCAAAGAAGCAGATACTAGCAGGCTTCGGTGAGAATGTCAAGGGTTACAGAATTTATGACCCAGTAAAAAAATGTAAATACGAGTAGAGATGTTGTGATCTTTGAGAGACCCGGAAGAATAGATACTAACTGTCTGTAACTGTCCCCATAGAGACCACAGATTCAGCGGCGGGATTGTTAGAGGAATCTGCGGTAAAGACTGAACCTTTTGATAGTGAGTTGAGTACAAGTGAATCCGAATATTTGGACTGTCAAGAAGATGGTAATGTCGAGGAAGAAAGTGAACAAGTAGCAACAAACTATAAAGGAAGAGAAGAAAGGCAAAAAAGATACAGATTTGCTAATATGAATACTACATGGTGAGGAGAAGATAATTTGACATATGTAGAGGCTATCAGCGGCCCCGAGAAACAACAGTGATTGCAGGCGATAGCAGAGGAGCTGCAGTCATTCGAGGATAATCAAGTATGGGATATTCAAGTTGCTCCAGATAGTGCCTGTGTACTGCAGCGCAAATGGGTCTTAAAGAAAAAAGTTGATTGTGATAACAAAGTGAGATATCCTGCAAGACTCATTGCTGAAGGTTTTACGCAGAAGGCTGGTGTGGACTATTATGAGACATTTTCACCTGTGATTAGGCACTCAACCTAGCGATTGTTATTCTTGGAGTGTAAAGTTAGATATTGATATTACTCACTAGCACAGCCTTTTTTAATGGTCATTTAGGAGAAAACATTTTTATGTATGTGCCAGAAGGATTTCCCATTAAAGACTCTAGTAAAGTATTAAAATTAAAAAAGGCTGTATATGGTCAAAAACAAGCATCATTAGCTTAGTACCAAAGAGTAGAGGACTCAATGTGCAATTTAGGGTACAGTAGGTGTAACTTAAAACCCTCGGTTTTCATAAGAACTACTGTTGGGATTCATGTCAATGATTTCATAATATTTACAAATATTGAAACAGAGAAAAAATTATTGATAGAATATTTAAGTCAATAATTTAAAAATAAAATTTTTAAGAAATTTTGGACAAGTCAAACAATATTTAGGCATGAAAATCAACATACATAAAAGTTCTAATTTAATTACAATAGTTCAGGAAAATTACATTGAACAGTTAATTGATTAGTTTAATATGTCTAATAATAAAACAGTTCACACACCTATAGAATGTAATTTAAATAGTAATAAATTTGATGTTTGTGATTCTAATTTATGGCAAATTAGATTAATAGGATAGATTAAAGATCTAAGATTAATAGGAAGCTTGATGTAATTAGCTGTCTTAAGGCGACCAGACATTGCTTGTTCAGTTTATTATCTCAGCCAATTCAATAATTGTTGTTCACTAGTTCACTGGAATTATGCCAAAAAGATTTGAAAGTATTTTTTAATAACAAAGGACTATTGTTTGAGATACTCCAAAGAAAAAGGAGAGCTGATGGGTTACGTAGATGCAAACTGAGCTAGCGTACTAGACAGGATTTTGTTTCATGAAATCTGGTACTGCTGTCTCATGGGAATATAAAAGGCAGAAAACAGTAGCGCTTAACAGTTATGAATCAGAATACACAGCTTTATTGGAAGCTTGTAAAGAAGCTATATGTTTGCAAAATCTAGTGTGTGATTTAACAGGTTGTTGCAATCAAATTGTATTGTATAATGATAATCAGAGCGCATTGATCATTGTTCCCATAACTTCGTGGTTCGTTACAATTTCATTTGAGATGTAATTATTAGTGAAAAGGTTGAAACAAAGTATCTGCAACTTTTAGCATAGCTGCTGAATTATTACCGAAGGTATTGTCAGGAACAAAACATTATAAATTTGTGAAAACTTTTGGAGTTTTTCAAAAGTAAGTTTATTGTTACAATTCTTTTTGTCTATTCACACCATAAAATATTTGTAATGGATGCTTAATTTATTTGTAATTTTGATATAGTGGGGGTGTAGTAAAGAATATCAAAATCTTGTATGTCAAGAGACAATTGTTTTGTGCACTTACCTGATCTGTCAATGTCATTCTTTTAAAATCAAAGTCAGTGGTTAACTTACAATCAACGTGTTTAATTTAATATTTGTTCTATTACTTCACATCGGTTTTATGCTAATAAAGAACAACACAACGATCCTTTCAGTTCATTATAAGCAATACATGACTAACTGTGATAACTCAAAGCTCATAAATCTAGTAGTAACTGTAAATATGGAGGAAGCGCTTTCCTAAGCAGATTTAAAATTTTACAAGGATTTATTATATCAAATGTTAAAATAAAACAGAAAGTAACTTTTTCAAATCGATTTAAAGGGCTTTGCTTTGTTCATCAATGTGATATAACGTGTGGTAATACATATATACTATATTTTATATAATCATAGTATTTTACATGACATATTTTGTACAGTTATTTGCATTTTAAAAAGTAATTTTTTTATGACGCTGATCTTTAAGTACCTACATTTAATCAAATAAGAGAAAAAATATTATTATCAGTCTACAATTTGTGGAGAAATCTATAAAAATGCATACAGTAAGAATAATTAATTAAAAATCAGAAACCCCATCATATTATATCGTAAATATACTTCTTTGCTTATTTTTTTTATATTACTTTTAATAAAGTATGTAACGTGGGTATGTTTAGGTTTTTTTTTATAGGAAAGGTTGGCAAGCGAGCAGACAGTTCACCTGAAGTAAAGTGATCCCGTCGCCCATGGACATACACAATCCGAAGAATTGCGTATGCGTTGCCAGCCCTGAAAATTGGATAAAACAGGTTAAAGGGTAGGTTGGGATAGGATTATATTAAGGATTTGATGGGGAAAGGAGTGGAAAAAGAAAAGGGTAGGAATGGCCATCCGGCAAC
>DWHK01000500.1:0-13769 GCA_018247855.1 Graphium androcles | reverse complement strand
GTGGTAGTTTCTTCTGACAATCAATAAGTAAGTGTAAACACTTCTATATTGAATAAAGATATTTGAATTTGAATTTGAAACATTTTCTTAAAAACAATACACCTTCATAGTTTAAATGGGTGCATTACACTAATTATAGTTTTTTATTTTATTTTCGAGTTACGTATTACCAGATTTTACCAGCAGTCTAATAGAATATCGAATCATCTTTGTTTCTTTTCTAGGTGAGACCGAGAAATAACATAGTATTGCCAATCTTTTTTTTTAATTATATCTTCATTGTGTTATTGTAAATCATATTTTTATAATATTAGTCATATTAAGTAATGAATCTTCTTAAATTGTATATATCATCTTTTAAAGTTTCACAGCTGGTCAAATTATTTATATAGAATTGTCTTGGCCCCTTTTCACAGCTATCAAAAGTCAACATTACTTTGTTTTCAAAAATACACATTGCTTTCAAACATAATCTTCTGTAACTGGTCAATATATTTTTGGATACATTATCTGACTCGACAAGGCCCTAAACAAAATGATCTTGAGAAATGAAATTAAACATAATACGTAATGATGTAAAATTTATCTTTGCGTAATTCTGTCTATTTGTCTGAAAATCATTTTATAAAATTTGCACCTATTTATATAATTGCTTTTTTAAACACAATGAATGTAGCGACAACCGCCAAAAATTATTTCCCCTTTTGATAGCAAATCCGTTTTAAATCCATGCTTTATCTAACTAAATATCGTCATGTTATGAAGCTGTTTAAATTTATACAGTTATATTTATTATGCGGCCATTGTAACTATTTCAATACTTACGATCATATCGCTCCCTTATATATGCGCGTTTTAGAAGCTAGTTAGTTATTATAAAGAATAACCTTTTAATCACTTAGTCCACAACATAAACTTATGTTGAGTATTGCTCGAATAACACGACCCTTTTTCGGAAATCGAGTAAAAGCCGATATCCAACTAATAAAGTGGGACGCGTGGGAATAGAATCAACGCAACGAACTACCTCACGACCAGTTAACCAAAAAAGTGTAACGGTGCCGACTATAATTCAAACGGAGCTCAGTGTAAGTGGCTATAAAAGTGATAAAATATCTATTTAGCTTTTTCTCCGCGGGCGTTTTTCTCCGTTCACGGGCCAAAGGAATGTTCGCTTCCTTCCCAAGAACGTTTGGCGACGGGTAATTGCAGTTTATGTTAACTCAGATAAACGTGATAACTTTTTTTTCCGCTCCAACACTCCCCCCTCGCGTCTCGATTCAGACATAGCGGCGGAATCCAGTAATGAGCCGTGGGACTACAATTGTCATCCGTGTTTTGTCTACGTCGAAAATGGATAAAAGCGATAAGATTTTGCTTAAATATTTTTGAGGAAAAATTGGCACAGTAGTGATATCGATTTATATACAATAAACCATGTTGAGTTTATATACCAATATCGTTAGATCTTTTGACTATGTTAGCCAGATGCTCCGGATTCCGTCCTGAAATATATATATGTGTGTGTATATGTATGTATACATATATATGTGTATGCAGTACGCCCTGGTAGAAGGAAGAAGTCGTGGTTGTGGACATACGGGACCGACATCACATCCGCCGAGGGACTTTTACAGCGCGAGACGCTCGACTGATCTCAGAGTTGACAGCCACAACCTTCAAACATGAAGAGGTACAAAATGAAAATACGGTATATTGTTTCCAAAGACTTGCCTCTGGAAGCATAACTATTCTAAGCCTTATTATGATTGTCAAGAAAAATTATTGACAGTATTTTAAAGATTCTTTGCTATTATGAATACAAAATGACATTTTTCTTATACAAATTATATATGTCGAAGTTCTTAGTATTGCGCTTAGTTCCTTCTTATTGTAAAATGTATCCAAAAATAAAAAAGATGTGCAGATAAAAATAGAAGGCTTGGAAATTTATTTTATGAAAATTTTAAAAATATTTAACCATAGTAAAAATATTATAACTGCAGTATTTTTGTTTCCGTTGCAAGTACGCGTAAAAATTTAAGGTTTTTGTTTTACTGCAGTAGTTAATTTAATAACGGAACATAGATTCAATAAAATTCGTATTTGTACGCGGAAAAATGTTTGTGGATTTTTTTGGAAGTTATTTTTTTATTTGGTTTTTATTGGGTTTGTGTTAATACTTTTTACCCGACTGCGCCAGAAGGAGGGTTATGTTTTTCGGGAGTATGTATGTATGTATGTATAATTGTTTGGCACGCTCGGCTCAGTGGATTTTAGCATGAGAGGTGTCGTTAGATTCGTATTTTCTGTGAGAGTGACACTGGGTATATCAATATAAAAAAACAAAATGGCGAATTTTTAACGTCAAATTCAAATGTTTAACACGTTCTGCAGCATGAACGGCTCTTTGGATTTTAGCTTTAGGAGTGTCGTTAGATACGTATTTACTGTGGTAGTGACACTGGGTATATCAAAATTAAAAAGCAAAATGAATAGAAATGGAAGCTTAGTGACTTGAGAGCACATACCTACAATTACATTGCAGATTACTCCAATCTACTGACTAGACCGCTGATTTTCTAGAATGGGTCCTTAATGCCACATTTTTTTTGTATATAAAAATATTGTTAAAAATAGAATAAGCTCCTGTTCTATACTTTACCTACCCCTATTAGTCGAATGCCTCTTTGCACTAAACTTCTTAAAGCTTAAATCTCTAAATTGACATTTATTGTATGGATTTGACGCCTATAAGCACGCTTTTCGACGATTCTTAAGTTAAGTGCAATCGGGTACTTTCTTGTTTTAGGGTTTTTACAGAAACGCAGTCGAGGTTATTTGGTTTTTTAAATTACCGTTTTTTTTTATTTTATATTATTCTTCGTGTTGTTCGCTTGTTCACATTAAGCGAAATTAAGAAAAAGTAACAGAAGTATGAGTACTGAACATATGCATATATTGGTACGTGTTAGGATTGAAATGTATATCTTTAAATTAAACTAAGGTTGTTTTCAAACCACTAGTGTATAATAAAACAATCTACTGCCGCATGTTTGTCAGGGTAAAACTTTAAACGTTGTTTGTGGATAAACGTGAAATATTTACACAGCGTCGTATGTCCTCGTCGTAAAAGAGATGAAAACGTGCTCCTGATATTTAAAAGAAAGATGTTAAGACTGTTCTTTGGCGTGTGAAATCGAAATACACAATACACTATTCAATCACGAGCTATGGGACTTCTACAAAGAGTCACATGTGGTAACTTATAAAAAGCTAAATAGGCGGAAGCCGTTTGGCCAAGTGTAGCATATGAATCAAATAAGGGCCACAAAATGCCTCATAAGCAACCAACTTAGGGACGTAGAGGTTAATGTAGACGAAAACGTCTTGGTTGAATAAAGTAAATAACGATGCCTACTTTATCAAATGATTCTAATACTCCTAGTATTCGAATCATTTGATTTAGATGAACGCGGAGAAATACTAGGCCAAGCCGTTACTCACAAAGAGCTCTTCACTGTTATTAAAGAACAGGAGAAAGAAGTTGTATTTGTTAAAAAGTAAGTATTCATAAAAATTATTACCTCAAATTTTGCAGATGGACAAAAGCGTTTAGCAACGAGTTTTTATTTGTTGAAAGTTTTTTTACTTATGTTACTTTCATTTCTTATATTTTTTTTATTATTATTTTTAATTGCTAAATTCTGTTCTTTATGTGTACATACATAAAAACAGAATTTAAATGTCATATTTTCCCTTTCAACTCGTCACCAAAACACGTAAAACGAACTTTTCGAGAAATGCTATATTACCGCTCGGTGAACACTCAAATTTTCCACGAAACTCAAGTACGAGGCCATTTCCGAATTTCATGGCGTAAATTTTTAATTTTTAAATTTTAAGGTACTATTTCGGCGCAATTAAACCGCATCTCTATTACCTCTGAACGGGCGTTAAATGAAAAAATTGCGAGTGCATCCGACATTAAGCGTCGGACACACCGTAGCTGTCTATCATAAAGCACTTTTGTGGCACGGACGCCACGTGGGGCGCGGATTTACCGCCAGCGGCATTTCCATGTCGACCGCATCAGGGCCCCGCATATACCGCATCCTAGATGTGGCAACTTAGCACACTACTCGCATCAACCCTAAAAGGACAAAACCATACCTATCACTACCCACCAAGCATGTGTTACCATTATACTTGTATATCTGGTGCAGTATATGTGCTTACTAGTTTTATTTAACCTAGCGTATAAATTCATATTCAATAAGACTTACGTACAGCCTCTATACTCCAACTCTAAATACTATTCGTTCAGAATAAATTCATCTCCATTGCAACTGGTTGAATTTAGTATCGGCTTATTGTCAATTCGCGCAGTAACTGCAGTCTCCCAGCGCTTTGTGATCAGGTACAGCGATAAAAGCCTTCAATTACCCACCAATTCAAAATGTACCATTTCGAAAATGCTGTATTCTTAATATCTTGATGGAAGTAGTCAGGCAAAGGGGCAAAAGTTATTAGTATACAAGGTACGTTGGTTGTTGATAAAATTACTAGTATTCTAGCACGTTACCCCCAACAGCCCGTAAACGCCAAACCCCCACTTTTGTACGTCACCCCCAAACTTTGTTATTTCACGCATGTTTGCGAACGTAATTATAGATTTGCAGTTACACATTATTAACAGATTGTACCAGTTGCTTCAATCACCATACGCAAAGCAAAATTGATATCGTAATAAAATTTTCTAACGCCGTGGTACATGCCTAGACAAAATAACCAATTTTAGTGATAAAGAAAGTTGTTTTGTATATAAATGCAATAACTCGAAATCGTGTTGAACACCATCCTTGGTATAAATAAGCGCAACTCCAATCCCGCACGCCTCTATATCCAATATTCAGGAATAGTTACTGTTACTTAGCATCGTATAACTGTTATTTATTGTTGTTTTTAACAGAAGATAAATTAACAGAATGTATATAATAAAGTCCTCCTGACCGAATTTCGGCCACGGAGGCCAATCTACTTAGAGATCAGCCAACTGCGAAGAAGATATTATAGTGCACAAGTGTACGCGCAGACACAGGTGCACTCTTTGCTCCTTTACTCTTATAGCCCGATAGGACGGATATCCGACACGACCGGAAAGAGATCAGGCGCAGGACCGGCTTTTTACATGCCCATCCGACGCATGGATCTTGTTTATTTTTAGACAATCGGGTGTCAGCCCATAGCTTATCAGCGATAGCTTCCTTAATATTCTCACATTTTCAGTGGCTGTTGGCCGCGAGAATCTTCGAAGAAATTGAAGGATTCTCTAGCCGAAATCGAAACCCATACAGTCACTTTAGAATAATCAAAAAGTCTTTCATGTTAAGCTTTAAGGTTTTAGTCACTTCAATACCTACAATTTCGTTTATTCACGTGTATGTTAAGCTGAAAGTAAGCTTCGTTCGAAAACAGAATTTTGTCAAAATTGCAGAAGCGATCCAACATTGTTTCGACATACGACTTTGCGCATATTTAAACCACTAGGCTTTAATTTTTGCTTACTATCTTGATATTGTATGGGCGTAATTTAAGATCTAATTTTAACGGCGCAAGGATGCGCGGGATATTTGTAGCTTAGATGAATAATATACGATAAAACGAGTCGCTTCGCATTGAATTTGCTGCACGTTCTCTTCAGTCCGTAAGGTTGGTAGACCGCCGGTTTGCTAACTATTTAACGTCGATCCCTTCTCTTCGAGCATCTTCATCCATTTCTTTATCAAAGCTGAGCTCGGACACAAATTAATATCGTGCGATTTGTATTCAACACCGAACAAGTGTCTCACAGTAATAAGCGAATTATTGTTTAGGTAATATTGTTTTACGCAAAAGTAAAAAGAAGGTACCCTGTGGTCACGTGAACCGATGATACATTGCCACGATACGTCCGCGATCCCCGCGCGTCTTAAGTTTGCGCGGGAAATATGATTGTACTATAAACAAATTCATGGCTCAACCTGTATTACGCAAATAATCCTCACAAAGAATTACGGAAATGGCACCGTATAATTGTCCACATAATAGATGCGTTTAGGTTTAGCTGCTTGATTTTTAGCCTTATGTATTGAAAAAATTGAGATATTTTTTGTATTTTATACACCAATAAGTTGCGGTTATTAATAAAAAAAAATATTCCTTATGACGCACACTTATGATGGATTGTAAAATAAGTCACATTCCTACGCTTATATTTCTCGTAGTGTTTATTAATACGTAAAGTACACTAACAGGATCCTACAAAATAGAAGGATCCTATCTAGTGTTTATTACGCCGAGTCTACCGCAGTGGTGTACTATTGCTGTGCCGACTAGCAGAGGCTACAATTAATTTCAGGCATACAGTCATGTTGACTTCATTTTGGTCGAGAAATTAAACACGAACACATTATTACGAGCGCCCGAGGCATAGGCGGCGTAGCGGAGTCACCGCTACGTGATATTGAAAACCAGGTTCAAGTAAAAGCAAGCAGCTAATGAACATGAAGGTAATAAATACTACATGGAATATGGTTATAAATAAATATGGTTTAAGCTATATTTATATAGGGCAAACTAACTGTTTAATTTTTTAATCGTCTTAAAAGTGAATTTGGGTTTTTATGTATATATATACATATATATGTCGTGATCATACTCTGAATCATCTTGTAAGGACAAGCTCTCACCTGTTCTTTTATAATCCAGTGCTTTGTTTTGGAGAAGTGTACCTACCTAGCTTTTGTAGGCCCCACAAAAACACAGGTATATAAACAACGAACCACGTGGCACAATATCGTGTTTTCATTATATATATTTTTTTATATAGGAAAGGTTGGTAAGCGAGCAGACGATTCACCTGAATTTAAGTGATCCCGTCGCCCATGGACATACACAACATTCGAAGAGTTGCGTGCGCGTTGCCAGTGTTGGAAATTGGATAAAATAGGTTAAAGGGTCGGATGGGATAAGATTATATTAATATAATTAAGGATACCTTAAGGATTTTATGAGAAAAGGGTGGGAATGACCATCTGGCAACCCTAAGAGCCTTGCACACTTTATTTTATGCGGGCTATGTGAAGGGTGGTGGTACCTGCCCGGGCGAGCGCGGCCGTAGAAGTGCAGTAAAAGCTGTATGAAGGATTTTATGTAAACGTAAGAGAATGATTTAAAGATAAGTGATGGTATAATATAGGTTGCTTATAATTACAATGGGGCAAACCAGAAACATTATGTTAGTTATCACTAACCAGTAGGAAATACTGCTTGAATGCTAAAAGGCAACGTCTTAAAAGTTATAAAACGCAAACACGATGTTATTATGAAAATTAGTTTTTGTAGTATGTGCGAGAACTATGTGTAATTAATAGAATTTGTGCAATAATTTTCTCGCCGCAGCTCCAACAAAGTTCTTCCTGCAGCGGGCGAACATTTATACCGGCGTGGAATCTCTATTTTGCATATAATATTATCACGATAGTAGGGGAATTAAATAAAAAATTTTATTCGTTAAAGCTTGTTACGTTAAAATCATTTGCTGTAATTAACTTGAGCAATGGAAAGGTTATATTTGTATTGAATTTAGGTAGGTTTTATTACACGTTATTACGATGAACATTAAATATTATATTATTAAATATAGATTCTCACAATTAAACAGTTTAAACTATTACAAATTTTACCTCTTCGGATTTTGCTTATGGATCGTTTTATAAATAATCACATAATATTCTTTAAAATAATTAAACGGCACTACACGCTCTAATTAGTCCGACCTATACTGGGCTTTTAACAGCAAATCAAATCTTTAGAAGAATTTTTACTTTACAATATAAAAACAATAACTTATACATATTATAGAGATGATAAGTTTTTCTAGTTTAATGATGCCAACCTATAGGTCCAGCCTAACTTATGATACCACTCAACATGATGAAATTGAACAAAATGGATACCTCTCCTTCACGTTGCTCATTTGCGAGGATTTGCTGATCAATCAGAAGCCATATTATCCTGTTACAAATATACATGTTTTCCAATCAAATGTTCGCGATTGAAAAGCATGTATGTAAATTTCACGTAACACCATCAATAACGTATGTATACTAACACGGGCATCTAGGAAATTGAAATAAATGACCGTTGGAATCGCGCTCACAACGAAATCCAATTTGCGTCTCGCAAAATCAAGAGGTATCGGAACAGTGTTCGAGGAATAAAAAGATATAGAACAGCTCCATGCAACTGGCTTAGAGTAATGTATAGTGTCATTCACACTGATAACGTGTTAATACATAACAAATGTGTGATAAATTTGTTAAAAAGACTATAGTTATGTTTCACATAAAAACTTTATTGCCTTTGAACGCAAAATGTAGTACACATTTTAGATGAAAGGGATTTATGAGGGTTAATTTTTTAATTTACTCTGTGGATGTTTCAAATGCCCTAAAGAATTCGTAGCCAGGGGTAGCACGGAGATATTTAACATTCTGATCTCAGATGTTAATCTGGGCTACAGGTAGGCTTGACAAATAATTGAAAAAACAGGGTGCGCTTCAGGAAAGCTTCAATGCATGCCTCCTGCCTGCCACCGATGGCCGATATAATAAAACACCATTGCCATTTATATAAAAGGAAGAAGAAAAATACGTTGTACTTAAATCGATTTGAAATTTTGATTTGCAGTTCTTAAATTATGGTGTGAAAAGACGAACCAAGTTAGGCGCTTACGAAATATTTAGAAAATTGAACAGCATGAGATATATAATTGTATTAAAAATTATATAAAAAAGGTCAAGGTAGATGTAAAAGTAACAAAGGTGATATCGCCAAAGTGTTTATTCGTGGCATCTCGTGTGGATGCGCACAGAATAGTATGGTCAACGAAGTTAGATTTTCTATAGATACCCACAACTATTACGATATTTAATGCTTGTCTAAACATGTGTATTATGTTTGCGGCCAGATTGTAATTAAGTTGTTACACAGGTAATATCATATACAGGTTCACGACACTAGATGCAAACTGTATTCATTATTCAACTCTACAATTTAAACAACAACCCAAACAGTAAAAATATCGGGTTATTGCAAAGACAATATTGCCGTATGGCAAAGCTGATGGCATCTTAAGTAAAAAAAAAGAGAATTAAAAAAAAAATTGGTTGTCTGTAAAGCCGGTTTACGGACGAAAAGTTTAAGTGATAACGCCATAAGCTGTCTCTCTTCGACTCGGACGCATCGCCGATGAAGTGGAAGAGAGATAGATGCGTCACAAGCCGAATACTTCGGCCAATCGTGTCTCTCTATCGCTTGTTCCGCGCTCTCGTTTGCACTCTCAGCTTAGGCGGAGCGTGACAATGAGTCATTCTTTTTCGTGCGAGCAGCCAGCGTTCATCGATTTTTAAGACGTTATCACATCAAAAATATAGAAAGACAGTGCTGTTTCATCAGAATAATGATGGCGATTGATTTTAGCCTACAAACAGTTGCTGAGCTAATTTCTTTCGTTTGAATTTTATTCCACAGTAATTGGGTAAATTGGAAAGAAGCTAGGTGTCAACATTGGTGTGGAGCAGTGCGGGCCCTCCCATAACTTAATTTTATATTAATTCATTTTAATTATATTTAAATTTATATATTATTTCCACACAATTTGGCACATATACATGAATGCTAATTTAAATCACAAGATCAATGTATAAAAGGGAAAAAGCGAAGAGCTTCAATACAGAATGACATAAGTTAAGACAATACTTGAAATTGAAAAAATAAATGGGTCGAAGGTCGACCAATTGATAATAATCAATTTAAGAAAAACCTGCTGTTTATTATTACTGAAACTTAAATTTAGAGTTCTTATACAAATTTTTCTAAATTATTACAATATCAGAAAAAACATATAACCTTTTTATTTTCACAAGAGTCCACTGACATTGATAAATATTTAGCTTTGATCATGTAGACTGCCTTACTACACTCTCGTGTTTAAGTTACGGGTTTTTAAAATAAATTTTGAGAAGAAAAGATATAGACTAAGGTAATATATTAAAAAGTAGCATAAACAGATAATGAAGTCACTACGACCAAAATTTGCACGTATAACATTGAAAGAAATCAAAACAGAATATATTTTTCTTCATTGTAATTTTTCATGAAGAGACCCTTCATTCTTCATAAAGCAAATATAAAAAAATAATTAAATGTTACCTTAAAGGGGATAACTACTATTTGTTCAATAACACTATTTTATATATTCATATTGTATATGCTTCTTCTTTCTCCTAGCCTTATTCCCAAATTACTTGCGCTCGGCTACTAATCCAACCAAATGTTACCTGAATATCAATTTATACACAGGGCGACTGGCATCTTACCTCCGCAACTGAAAGGGAAAACTGAATTTGAAGAAAGAATTAGTTGTCGGGATATTTGAAAGCACTGACATCCTTTTAACGATTGTGAAAGGAGGTTTTGACAGCCAGGACCAACTTTTTGCATACCTACCTGAAATATGGATCAACTTAATTTTCAGGCAATCGGGTGATCTGCCCGTATTACCCTAGCTCAAGCTAAGCTAAGCATCATACGCAGTCATCGTCCCCGGCGGGATTCGAACCCACGATCTCCGGTTTGTAAATCAGGGGCCTATACCACTGAGCCATGGAGACAGGCCATATTATATACACTTTGATATGATTTAAATCCGTTTCTCGATGTAGAGAGGGTAACGTACATACTCTGTGACTTAGAATGCGAACAATAGCGATGTCACTAACACTTGTACGAATAACCTTTTCAGTTTTTCAGTACAATATATTCTTTTTATGTCTTTAAAACACACTAAAGGACCCTTTGTTCTTAACAAAATAAGTTCGCAACAAAATACGCTCTAAGTAAAAAGTCATTTGCAGATAGCTGAAACGCATCAAAAAATTATATTTCAAAATGTGTGATAATGTGAAATAAGTTTCCTTAACCTTTAATATTATAGGTGCGGTGGTGTTTATTTTCACTTATATTGACATTCATAAGATATATTATTAAAGGAGTCGAGTTGATGAACCGCTGCTCATTCGGTGTTAACACCATGATATATTGTACAATTTTCTCTGCAAACAAAATAACTTTATTACGGTGCTGAAATTTTTAACACTCAGTGTTATAGCATAGTAGATAGATAGTGTAAGTTCTAGTGTGTAATGTAGGTCCAACATATAGTGAAGTAGGAAGCTTACCTTAGAACTGAGAAGCTTAACTTAGAAGTGACGAAGTTATGATTTTTCTAACAATTGTATAAAAACTCGAAACCTAACTTCCAAAAATTTTTCCAGGTTACCACAGATTTGATCGGAATTCTTAGTGTCAGCATAGGGAGGACACGTACAGTTCCGCGGTCAATTGGAAGACAAAGCCAAGTTAGCAAAAAAAACTTGATATCATCAGCAGAACGAGATAATATTTGCAGCCGTCCCACCATATGCAAGCAAGGCCAAACAAAGAATACTGTTCACACCTGTGGGTTGGGGCATCTCTTTACCAGCTCTTTCCATTTGACCGCATTTATCCTGGAACTTCATAAATCGTCGATTATGCCGGTCTTTCTGATCTGATGTTGCGTCTCTTACCATCTTTAATAGGAATTACCAAGGGGGGTGTTTAGATAATTATTATTATTTTTAAAAACGTTGTTCTAATTATAAGCTCTAGACTTGTGTTACAAGGGCGTTTTACAAACATAAATTACACAGACACAAACACCCAGATCCGACACAACTATTTGTAGGTCATACAAATATTTGCCCCGGGTAGGAATCGAACCCACGACCTGTGACGCAGCTTGCGTTTTAGCCACTGCGCCAACCTGTCATCATATTATTATTCTATTCAATATATATATTATTAGTATTCAATGTATAAATTGTACGCATTAAATGTACTAGAGTGATCAATTTTCAATCAGCTAGTTTAATGTAAAGATTTGACTTCAAAGTCAAATCTTTACATTAAACTAGCTGTGGCCTGCGGTTTCACCCGCATGATATTATTTTAGACTTTGGTAAATTAGGGGTTTTAATTTTTCACATGGAACCCTATACATTTTTCTAAACTGTATAAGTGTGTAACTTTGGCTAAAGTAGCCACCAGTTCACTTCACACATCCGATGTCAACCGACCCAGAGAGACGACCAAAAAAAAATAAAAAATTGTTTCTTCGTTTATGGTTACCATATTACTTTCATATGCATTGACATAAAAATTCTTATTCTGATATTACAAGCATACACTTAAATTAATTTATATGTATAGCTTTGCGGGTAGGGCAGACATTGTCCAGTCCGAAATTTAGCAACTGGTAATGACAACGCTACCTCCTATCGGTTATAAAAAAATATTTCAAATTATTCGCCATTTGTGGCCTCACCCGAACACACACACATTTGTTTGGAATCGGTCCAGTTTAACAATTTAGTGACATACGGAAACATACTGATGTAAAACTAATTACCACATCTTATATGTTAAAATAATTAGGCTATATCTATACTACATGGACTATACCTGTATAATGTACAACTACATGTATATAAAAATTTTAGGTTGTGTCTGTACATTTAATCTTAAAAATTGTGACCAATATTCGTTTTTTTTACTGCTTTAAAATATACTTTTTTAATTTTTTTCCTTTGCTCAAGCATATCATTGTAAAAATTAGTGATTGTGCTGACAAGCTACTAGTAGTTCTCCGCGAACGTAAACCTCGCAAAATTATTTCACATTTATCTAAATATCCCATAAACTACTGAACTGACTTTTAAGCCAAACTAAAAATATTACCCACTTACATTCCTAATTTCATTATCATTTGAGAAAAGATTTGAGACTGCACAGACATTGAATACATTCGAAAAATGTGTTTTCGTTTCAACTCTAATTAGAGACCTTACTCGCTTCGCTCGCTCGGTCAATAAGAACCGCAACATTATCTTGGGTAATTTCCTCCTTACGTGTTATGAAACCTGAAAACCGGATAAAAACATATGACACTTAATTAACCAGAAACAATTCCGATTTAATTGCATACAGGGATTTTCCAGTAAACAAAATTAATAACATACACCGAAGGCATTTTGCATTTATTATTCATTTTCAAAGATTATCCTTAGTATGTTCCTGATCCATCCTACCATAACCTGTTTTATCCTATTTCCAAGGCTGGTAAAGCACATGCAACCCTTCGAATGTTGCGTATGATACAATAGCTTTTAGACAGTTGTTCGGCATTGTAACTTCGCCAACTGATATATACATATAAACTATAACGATGCTTAAATCTTAACGTGCGTAAAGCAGCGGCAAATCTAGTTCATAATAGTGATGCGACTTGAATCATTTTTCACTCGAGTAACTCGAGTGAATTTATCCAACTCGGTACTCGAGTCAAAAATTAGTCATTACTTTCGTTCTTTATTGGTTCATTACTAAGCATATTTTTGATCTAGCTAGGTGTAAGTCATTAATCATTATAATTAATTGTTTTGAACATTCTCCGAATACTATAATGTCTGTCAGTCTTACAACAGATAATCTGAATCTGAGGGTAGATTACACATTATCTGTTATAAGACTGCTATAAAAAATTTTGGAGGGATTGAGTCGCCTTATCGGACTCCTCTCTCTCTATATTTCTCTCTCTTTATACTGATCGATAAGCACTAGAT
>DWHK01000499.1:0-13772 GCA_018247855.1 Graphium androcles | reverse complement strand
ATCAAGGTTAGGGTAATATGGTCTGATCAACCTATTGCCCAACAATTGAGATGATGAGCAGAGCCAGATGAGCATTCATGAGAAAAAGCATCATCTTGCACCTTATCCCTTTGCGGTCGTGTGGGATATTCAAATTTTCGAGCTATTAGAGTAAAAGAAAAGAGAGTGCATCAGTGCTTGTACATATGATTGTGCACTATACTATCACCCGTTCAAATGCTCCCGCTGGTAATAGATTGCTAGACAATAAATTCAGTCAGAAGGACATTATAAATATGATTATTATATTATATACCCTATATATATATAAACAGAGATCGTTCGACTGTGAAGCAGAGTGGATGCCTCCAGCTAGACAGACACACCACCAAGGATCCCGTCTTTCTAGAAGGCCGCTGCGAGCGAAGGATGCAGTTCATTTGCTATAGAGGTCAGTTTTTAGCTTTCACTTAATATTTGAAGGTATCGGTTGAAGTATTCTATGAATAAATGCTAGTTTTAGAATTATTGTGCTGTTTATGTCTTCAGTATTTTTACCGTAGCTTCGTATCGATGCCCAGAACACGGTGTCACATACAAGGGAGACCTATAACAATTTTGTTTACACTTTTTTCATTAACTTAGTTTTTTATGTAAAATGTTTTCTTTAAATGACCAAATTTATCAAATTTTAACCAATCGTATCGTCTGATAACATGATAAATATATCGCAGGAATATAAGCAACCAGACAAATTTGTGGTTCCATATAAATTTTCTAAGCAAATTTTCATATCCGACTTTTAGTAACTAAGGCAATTCATAAACCTATTTAAAAACAAAATAACAACTTAATTGTGTGTGAATCATTCCAGGTGTCATGGGTATGCGTAGGATTGTCTCTATTCCTAGCGACGACAATTACTACTACGTGCTTGTCAAGCAGCAGTTCTACTGGCAACACGCATATGAGAACTGCCTGAAGATGAACGGCACTCTGGCCAGCGTGGAGAACCGTGAGGTCCTGATCCAGCTACTCCTCGTGATGGGCGAAAACAAAGACAAGCGTACGTACGCTATATATTATTATGTTACTAGTTTACTTCCTTTCCTTTCAGTTGCGTGTCTTGTACGTGCGAATCTATGAGTTAATATAACAACGCGAAAAAGCTTGCTTCACTAGCTCGGTCAAAAAATACGATTTGTATTTGATAGTCCAATTCTTAAAGAAAGTTATGTACCCTTTAGATCCAAACATGAAAATATGGGACATAAAACAGCAGAATGTTTAAATGTAAAAGTATATGGACCAATTTATTAAGTTAACATTTAAAAAAGTTAAACAGTTTATAGAAACACTTCTCACTTTTTGTCTTAGTAAGGATATCTGATTGAAGGTGGTGACTGAGATTTTTATGCATGTTTTACTAAGACGTTTTTCTTAATCGTGCACGTTTGTCTGCTGTCGAAATATTTTCGTAGTAACACCTAACGCCATCTATTAGCGAGCAGCGTCTCTAATTTTGCGTCAAACATTTCAGCCGTTGAGCACATATGGATCTCTGGACGTCTCAACATGACCAAGGAAGTCGGTAGCGAAATTGTCACGTACTTCTGGCACAATCCGGCCAATGGCAAGAGGATTCCCGACCCGAAAAGCAACCCGGAAAGCGAATATAGCACATTCGTAAGTAGTACCAATGGTATTAAAATATTTTGGCAATTTTTAACAACAAAAATTGGCAAGCAAGCAGATGTTAAGTGACGGATCACCTAACGTTAATTGATAACCATCGCCCATTGACATGGCATCTGAAGAGTTGTAGGTGTGCTATGCTTTTCTTGAACAAATAAAAATAGATGTAAAAACCACCACAATCGATTCCGTTTTGGGGATTAGGGTTGACTGCAGGTACATAACGGAATTCCTTGTAAAAACAGCACAAAATATTTCTGGGTTAGTAAGTTCTTCCAAGCTGTATTGAACACTGTTAAGGTAAAACTTGCAACTTAATTCCAAAAGAGTTATCTCCAATCGAGCCGAAATATTGCATTCAAATTTATTTTGATGACAATGCACTGCTATGCAATGACGTCATTCTAAAGCTAGTATGGGTGGCTTGATATTTAAGTACCCCCATGATGTGGACATCAACAAAATAAAGTGCATTTTCACAAAATATGTTTTAAAAAATTAAATCATATTCTAAGGTGATTAAGTAATTCTAAGGTAAATTTCTCAACTTAAAAAAAATTGGGCAAATTTCCAAACTTTATTTCGTTATTAAACTTATTTCCAAAAGTTATAACTCTAATAAATCGATGTTAATTTCTTATTCAACATTTATTAATACTACACCGTCGTTGTATAAAAAAATTCACCAGATACCGCCGTGGTTAGACGAAGAGTTCTCAATGGACAACTCCTGCTTGAATCTTGATCGCCAGGACCATTTAAATGGCTTAGTGTACGGAATGTCGTGTGATACTCCCCAATACTCAGTTTGCTTGATCGGTAAGTAAATATAATTGTAACATTTAAACTTTTACTTTCAAATGGACAATTCTTGTATTTATATATATTCAGCTACGCCGATATTAAAAGCGCCTTTACAGATTTTGCCATATGTTAATACATCAGAACCTTGGATTATAAGACATAAAAGAAAGTGCTGATATTGCTTGTAGTACGTTGTGTCGAAAAAAGCTGAGGGGCGTAGTCTTAGAGTAAACATTTGTAACATATTTATTTAATGCTTGTATTATCGCCCCTTAAAAGTGTAAATTTATTAAATAATTGCCGGTTTCTTAACTTACTGTTGTGGTCATTAAAACTGTTTGATACTTCTTAAAAGTGATTTTGAACTAGAGAATTGTTCATACTCGTGCTCACGGTTCATAGTCGCTCACCCGCGCTCTATAGTTAATACTCTAAGCTCAGAACTTTTTTGAGTCTTCTCTATCTGTTAGGCTTAACTTTACTTAACTTTCTTTACTTCGGAAAAGACCCTGTCAGCCATTTATTATTAAAACCAACGCCATCTCGTAGCAACCGTGCGAAATCGTTAGCCGTGCTTATATTGACATATAGAGATAAAAGTACCGAGCAAATATTACAATTGTTGACATTTATAAAACAAAGAATAAAATTTTATGCCTTCAGAATAACTTATCATACCTCAGCAAATCATCATCCAAATGCAAACCTTTTTACAAGTTAGAATGTTTGCTATAAAAGAACTAAACCAATGTTGCTTTATTCACAGAAAAGGAGAAAGCGACTACTAAAACTGTGGAAAACGTAATCATTGAGCCAACTCTTTGAAGACTGCAATCAACATTGCACTGTTATTACGTATTTTAAGCTGTTGCGTTTTCAGTTAAAACTTCATATTTTTAATCGTGTTTTTATCATTATAACACATGGGCCTACAATTTAAAGTCAGTTTCAAACTAATAATTATATTAGTACTTTATTCAATAAAAAGATTTGATTTAAAAAACCAAACATTAATATCATAGCTTTGGTATATTATTGTATTTCGGCCCATGCCAATATTTGTGAAAGAATTTTGAACAGTATTTATGTAGCAGTAGCATACACATTATATATTAAAACTGATATACAAGAGCCGACGAGTTTCACTTTGTTCCTAATACCAATCATAAAAATAGTCGGGACAAAATAGACAATTCAAATTACAAAAATTCCGACAGAGGTAAATTTTAGTAGAGACATTGGGTACACCATTAGAAAAAAAGTGTCAAAATTCCCCATCGATCCCATGTGTGCTAAAAAAGTTATTTGGGGTCAAAGGTTACAATTTGAGGATTTTTTTCGAAAACGGTAAGTTTTATCAACAAAAAAAGTAGCCTGGACATAAATTATGTTCTTACGCCGGTTCTTCTTAGGTCAGTGGCTTTACTTTCCGAACCGGTGGTAGTAATTCTGACAATCAATAAGTGTGAACACTGCTATATTGAATAAAGAACTTTGAATTTGAATTTATACGTAAAGGTAACTCAGGCGGACGGTTCACCGGACGTTAAGTGATCCCGTCCCCCATGGTCACACACAACATCCGAAGGATTGCGTGTGCGTTGCCAGCCTTGGAAATTGGATAAAACAGGTCAAAGGGTAGAAAGGTAGAAATGGCCATCCGACAACCCTAAGAGCCATGGATATTTTATTTTATGCTGGCTCTGTGGGGGTGGTACCTCCCCGTGCGCCGTAGCGCGGCCGTAGAAGTGCATCAAAAGCTGCATGAAGGATGTTATGCTCTACCACCTCTCAACCCCGACTCTCTTCTCTCACCTCTACTCCACGAACTGTTATAACGGAATTTTCAGAGACAATACACTTTTAACTGCATGATGATTATTGATATTGGCTATTGACTTAAACTGTAGTTCTGATTTCTTTTGATAATTTAGTCTGTCTCTTCAAAGTCGACTTCAACAGTCACGTCTTCTTCGATTTCTTCTTCTTGCTGGATGTTCACGGCCACAGGCCGCTTGTACTAGTGTCTATGTATCTCTCACCGGCCAAATCGCTTCTAAAGTCTGATCTATATTCATTATTGAACCTAGACTCCTCCGTAATACTTGCTGGAGATCTTAATAGCAAGCACAGAACCTGAAATTCAATATACGCGAATGCAAGAGGTAGAATACTTTACAATCTCGAGGAGAAATTAAACATATCGGTCTTTGCTCCCGATATCCCTTTGCGGACTCTCAAGATTCCAATGTCCTTGATATTGTCATTTAAGGAGATCTCGTTCGAACTAGATTCAAATCAGAGGCCAGTACTACTTAAGTTACAGAACCTAACCAACTTACCTAAGGAGATAAGATTGCTCAATAATGAAACTCGTGCGATCTCTTATCTCCACACAATACTCTCAGCAGCGATCAATGAATGAGAAATAATGGTTCAAGTGAAGGGTAACCTATGCTTTAACCTTCCGCCCGACATTCGACAACTGCGTAGAGAAAGAAACAAAACAATTCAAATTAGACCGACACAGGTGAAAAATAAATAGGCAACGACTTCTCCAACTGTCCCCAACTGGAGGTCAAATATCGTAGCTGCAGAGCTTTCCGTAGGTAAACCTGGGATTATTTGTCAGAGGGGATTGAGCCATCTAACACTGCCATCTGGCAATTGATACGATCTCTGGCAACGGAACCCCACCAACCCATACTGCCGTTAAATTCAAATATCTTTATTCAATATAAAAGTGTTTACACTTACTTATTGATTGTCAAAAGAAACTACCACCGATTCGAAAAGTAAAACCACTGACCTGAGAAGAACCGGCGTAAGTAACTCAGCGGGACTTATATATATTTGTCAGTTCAGTTAGCCAGGACTATTGGCACTTCATACGCCCTAGAGGGCTCCGAAATAGCCGAATGCCTTGCGGACAACCTAGAGCTCCAATGCTACTCATCGCGTGCACAAGTCGAGTTTCTTAGGGCTACGGTGCTACTGGAACCCTTAGAGGAAGTGACCCCAGAAGAGGTCTTAGACTTCGTCAAAAGCCTGAAGCCCCGCTACGGTCCAGGCCCTGACAATATCTCAAACAAAGTATTGAAAAAAACTCCTGGACCCTATCATCTCGCTACTGGCGGTTATATATCACGACAACGGTCGGTATGCTGGATCATGACCGCCCTTAGTGACACTCCCCCCATTTCGGTAAAACACGCATATCCTCATGCACGACTTTATTAACGTAGTCTTGCCAGTGTAAACTTACGACTGTCCACGGATTCGAGCTGCTATGATGTAGCTCTACACAGTACAAGTAGATTCTTTAAGCTTAACTTCGATCAACCAAGACATTTTAGTAAGATCAGATCAGATCACCTTAGTAACGGCAAATATTAGCGCGATGAACGCAAACATTCGTTACTGATTCACGGATATTTTTATCTATTTAAGTATACATTTCTCTCACACTTCTTGCTCGTGTCTCTACAAATATAGAATTTTAATTCCTTGTTTTACCCAATCATTGAATCGTGCATCCATAATTATTTGATTTCTTAACACATCAATATCCTCGCTCATCCAAACCATTATTTTTATAAGTAGAAAGTATGATACTGGAAACGTAGCAAGTAAAAGCGATTTCAAACTTTCAATTAATTTTTGGGTAATAATTCAAGTATTTATAGGAAATAATAGGTAATAAGCTTAGATGAAGTATTTTGAGTTTATTCCAAATCTATGGTAATAGGTTTGATTTATTTTAATTAATCCTAATTCTGAAATCTGCACAAACATAGTTAAAACTAAATATCTTAACAAGGTTGAATATATACAGAAACTTCACGACTCTATTAAGAAAATTCATATATATTGTATAATTTTGTGATGCTTGCATATTATTAATATTGACTGTACGGTAAACCGAGCCTATGTATGATAAACGCGAGAGGCGTCAAATGACATACAATTAGGACTTATATCTAAAGTAAATATCAATTCAGTAGATTGATGATTAGAATTTGTTTGCTTAGTTACCATTGATTTTATGAAACATTGAACACTTGCTTATAACTGCCAACTGTCCCTAATTTTTTTAAGATTAAAATGTGTACACCATTAACATTGGAACTGTGTAGATATATGATGCCAACTGTGACATACAGGAATGTTCTTTTTAGAAGATTTAATTGCTTTCATTTACCAGGCTGTGGTACCTTCCGCAGCCTTAGCTGTTTATAAGATGCTGTGCTCTGTCGCCCAGAAAAATTAAAATATATAAGCTGTAAGAATAAATATAGAGGTGCATGTCTGTATATGCACAATATTATCTGCCACAAAATTAGTTAATTAGTAGTTTGACCTCAATAAAAAAACTTTAGTTTGGAAGACATTCTTATTGTGATTCAATCTTGAGAAACACTGGAGTATATTTATTACTTAACAAAGCAAAACAAACATTATAATTTTTAAACCTGAACATCTCTTCAGTAACTGCCTCAGACTTAACTGATCATACCCATATATATTCACCAACCACTAAACAGTAGCTTGATGAGAAAGTTTCGACAAGAGTAAAATTGGGTCATTAAATTTAAATATTTAAATTTGTCTGCAATTTATTCTTTGACTCAGATGGCACAGGAAACAACATATATGGACCGTTTTATGTTTATTATACTACTTTTTGTTCATATGTAACTTAAATCAATATTTATATAAATTTTATTTACATTCCACACATTCCAATATAGATGATAAATTCAACCAGGAGAAAGTAATTTCACATTGTGCATGAATCATAATTTAAAATTAATAAATAATTATTACAAAACTTGTTACTTTAACAAGTTTCAATAAAATTAACAGTCAAAAATAGTTCAGCATACTATAAACCAATATAAATATTTAACACAACACATTTTTTGAAGCAGTCATAGACCATTACAATATTCATGGAATTTGTAAATAGTTTATTGTTAGAAGGATATATCACTCGTGTATACTATTCCTTACACTATCTACAGACTGTTCTATGATGGAATAAAACAATATTGAATTAAATTAAATTTATACAAATCCATTTGCATATAATATTTTACATTAGAATCAAACCATATGTAATATTTCATGGCATAAGCTATTATCCTCCATATATTTGCAAAGTTATGAATTATATATTTAACAATTTAAAGAGTTAAATTAACACTAAAATTAAAATTCCAAAATAAATTAGGAATAAAAATTAACAATTAATTATATAAAATGTTTATGCATTCGGAATCTTGAGATTGCTATTTATACAAGCTTTTATTGAAGATTGTTACTGTATATTTGTCATTATTTCAAACGAAATTTATTTTATGCTAACAATGACCAATCGATTGAATAAACGATTTTAAGAAAATATACACTATATATACGCTATCCTTAGCTTTAAAGAAGTATTAGAGATAATATCAAACCTAAACGATTCTTCAATACCATATATCTGTATTGGCCATTTTCACTTCATCTTAATTATATCAGTTGTGTGACTTAATTATATCTATCCATTGGGTATTTACTGTGCTCAACTGTTTAAAATTTTCATTTACGGAACCAATGTTTTTTCTAAATGTACGCAAATGCTCCAAATACAAACGTAAACTTGTATTCGTTGCTCGTACAGCTTCTATTTCTTGCATTAATTCGGCCGCCTTCTGTGAAGTGAAATTAAGCTAATTTTTACATTATCTATTTTCATGTATTTTGAAACTAGAACACAAATATGCTGGGTGTACCTCACGGTTTGAAGATGAAAACGACACACTTGACATTTTTCTGTTATTGGTAATAATTATTGATATTGAAAACAATACATGAAATGCGATTTAGGCAACCGTTAATAATGTATAATTTAAAAAAACCATACATAGATACCATAGACTATACTACATTTACATACAGAGTATTTCAAAATGGCTTGCACGCAGCAGTAATGCTACAAAATCGTTCTGTAATGGTCTAGCGGTGCAGATTAAAGTAGCAACAATGGAGCTTTATTACAGCTCAGCAGGTATTTTTCATCGAAATTTGGATGTTAGTAATCCTTATTAAATTTAAAAAAAATTCAGGTGGTAGAGCATAACATTCTTATTACAAAAGTACCACCACCCTTCACAAAAAGCCAGTATAATAAAAAGGCCCACTGACCGAATTTCGGCCGAAATACGGATGGCCATTGCTACCCTCTTCTTTTCTCACTCCTTTCCCCTCTTAAATATTTCCTGACCTGTCCTACCCAATATCCCAAAGTCTGTTCTATCCTATTTCCTAGGCTGGCAACCTCCTGCCTGGCCTCTTCTGATAATGTGCTCATTTCAAAATCCATTGGTTTAACGTACAGATACAGTGAGAAAAGATTTTCCTTCGTAATTTTTCGGAAAAGTTCGTATTTATGGTGCTTTTTCAAATAGCTTCAGTACCCATCTTAGAGCCGTAAGAGTAAGTCGCATCAGCAGACCAATATATATATATATAATATACCAGCTACCCAGCTTAATTTTGTTTGTGTTAGTATTTTTACTATAATATATATAGTAAAAATACCAACACAAACAAAATTAAGCTGGGTAGACCACGTAAGAAATTTTATCTAGATCTTGATTATTTTCATTATGCAGTGATACGACGAATGGTTTATAACTTTCATCTCATTTATAAACAAGTCCCTACAATACAAGCACTAAAGTCCAAATTAATAGAAACGATAATATTCAAAGGATGTGATTTTACTCTAAGAAGAATACTTCGCCAAATGGGCTTTTTATTTAAGAAAATACTAATAATAAGAAAATGCTGATGGAAAAAAGATAACGTTAGACTTACAAGAGTAAAGTACCTAGACTAACAAGTAAACTTTAACAAGAAAGTGCTAAATCGATTCTACGGATAAAGGAGTGAAAGGAGCGTTTTCATAGTAAAATTAGGGTTCATCCCGAAATATATTTTATACAGTTGTAGCGCAACGAATTTACAACAAGTAGACGTCAACTTAATGTTTGTACAATTTGTGCGCTGCAACAGCGTGCAGCTCGTTACGGAAATACCCCGTAATTTATTAAGGTAGTAAAACATTAATTATTAATTAAATAAATATTATAGACATCGAGCAATTATGAATTCTGAAAGAGCAACTTGGAAGCAATGTTTAAGCAAAAAAACTGAAGAAACTTTGAAAAAAAAATTCGTTTTATTACAAAATAAATTGTCAGGAAATTTTTCAAAAATTTGTTATAACTTTAAAAATTATTATAGACGTAGAGCAATTGTGGATTCTGAAAGAGCACATCGGGAGCAATTAGTTAAGCACAAAAATTTTAAAGAAACGTTGATAATTTTCGTTTTAATACGAAATGGTTTTTTGAGTCAATCAATTTTTCAAAAATTAATTATTAATAATATAATTATACGCGTGAAGAAGAGAAATTTTTTAGCAGAAAAGTCATAGTAGAAACGTGGATACTTTTCGTTTTATACCAAAATGAATGTTTTGAGTCAGTAAATTTTTCAAAAATTTATTATTATTAATTCATAATTATAGACTTAGAGCAATTGTGGATTCTAAAACAGTAAAATTGGAAGCAATTTTATAGGCAAAAAACTTCAAAGAAACTTTGATACTTTTCGTGTTATTACAAGATGAGCTTTTAAGTGAGTAATTTTTAATAATTTTTATTAATTTATGTTAGTTATTAAAGACTTGAAGCAATTGCAGATTCTGAAAGAGCAAATTGGGAACAATTTTTAAGCAAACAAACTTTGTTAAAAAGTACATATCTTTCGATATATAGTAAAATAAATTTATGAGTCAGTGCATTTTTCAAAAAATTGTTCTAAATTAAAAAAAATAGTTAAAGACACGAAGCAATTTTAAAATAGCAAATCAAAAGCAATCGTTTAAGCAAAAAAATCTTTAATGATCTGTTTATATTTTTCGATTTATAGCAAAATAATTTATTGAGCAAATAATTTAAAAATAATTTTTTTGTTGATAAATAACTATAGACCTGGAGCAATTGCTGATCCTGGAAGAGCAAATCAAGACCAATTTTTCCAACGTGGACATTTTTCATTATATAGCAAAATTAGGAGTCATTCCGTAATATGCAGTTGCTGAGTTGCAACAAATAGACGTTAACTTAGTGTTTGTACAATTTGTGCGTTGCAATAGCGTGCAGCTCATTACGGAATTACCCCTAATTCTTTGAGGGATAAAAAATTTATTATTTATTAAAAAAAATATTATAGACGCCAAGCAATTGCTGATCCTAGAAGAGCAAATTGGAAGCAATTTTTGTAGCCAAAAAAACTCTGAAGAATCATGAATGTTTTTGGTTTTATAACGAAATAAACTTTTTGAGTCAGTAAATTTTTCAAAAATTATTTTTTAATTTAGTAATGGTTTTAGACGTGGAGCAATTACGGGTTCTAAAGGAGCATTCAAGGAGCAATTTTTTGATATATAATTTGACAAAAAAAGAGAAAGTTCCACGCTAACTTTTCTCCAGTGATTTCATTTATGTTTATTCTTAGGGCAGGTAAAACTGATTGTTATTTACAGACTTAAATATGACACCAGTTTTTTTACCAAATTAAAATCGATTTTATTAAAATTCTATCCATAATTTTAATAAAGGAAGTGGAATCGATTTCACCGCATGCAAATCTTCTCTCACATGTCATATTATTGTGTCTACTAGTTTTATTTATATTACCTGTGTCAAGTTTCATTTCACTATTATTGTTTCTGTTCTGTGTAGTAACGACAGAATTAAAATGTAGTGACCTTTTTTTTGTGTTGTGTTGTTGGTTTAAATGTATGGCCTGTGAATAACTATATTATTGTATATTTTGGCGGTGACTTGTACATAATGTTATAAATTAGCGTTCTATAATTTTTAAGTATCACGTCTGAAGAAGTATTCAACCTTTTCCCAAGATAATTTGTGCTTCCTGTTTGAGATGTTACCTTCCAGTGGATTTCTAATTTTTATAGCATAAAGGAAACTTGGCATTTACTTAAACTTAACAACCACAAACATGAATTCGGGAACTGAATGGCTCTGTGAAATTTTGCAAAACGTACAACTCGAACAATTTTATTTACCAATAAGAGATCAATTACAGGTAATAAATGAAAATAATTTAGGTAATTGTACGGATTACAATCGGGAATGAATTGATAAAGAATTATTATTTGTAAAATTTTAGTGCACTTATTATTATTACAGATTACAAGACTTGCACATTTCGATTATGTACATGCAGAGGATCTCGAAAAAATTGGTATCAGCAAGCCTGGAGTACGAAGGTTATTAGATGCTGTAAGAAAAAAGAAGCTTCAACTATGGAATAGAAAGTTTTGGAATAAGCTTTTTGGATCGTCTACTTCAGTAACCCGTGAGAAAACGGACTTGTCCCTTAGGCAACAAACTCAAACAGAAACCAGTTCAACAACTTGTATTATATTGAGAAAAGATATTGTGTAAGTTATTGTTTATGAGGTTAAATAATCATAACCTGAGTTTCCAAATTTATTAAATAACATTTAGGTTAAACTAATTCAGTATATAAAATATCTATTCGCACATTATTTTGTAAACATATTATATAATGCAATCAAAAAATATTATAATATAAAAGCCTTTTTTATTTCAAACACTCATACACACACAAATATGTGCTCAAGAAATTTTTTTTGCAGGTTGCATAATGAATTAGGCAATGGATCTTTTGGAGTGGTTAAAAGAGGAGAATGGCGAATGTCAGAGCAAACAAATCAAATGGTGCCTGTAGCTGTAAAAGTTCTCAAAGCTGATGCCTTCTCGCAACCTGGAATATATGATGACTTCATAAGGGAAGTTGAGGCAATGCATAGCTTAAAACATCCAAATTTGATTAAATTACATGGAGTTGTTTTCCTACCTCTTATGATGGTGTGTGAATTGGCAAATATGGGGGCTTTATTAGATTATATTCGGGCCCAAAATGGTAAAGTCTCTTTGAATTACATTGCTAAGTGGTCTAGTCAAGTGGCAGCTGGAATGGCCTATTTGGAAAAGTCAAGATTTTTACACAGAGATCTGGCTTGCAGAAATATTCTTTTGTCCAGCTTAGATTTGGTAAGGGTTTTAATTTAAAAAATAATAAAAAATCACTATAATGAAGAAAATTAGAGAAATAATTAAAGAATCTTGAAAATTGATCTGAAATATAAATTTTACTATAATTAAAGAAGAAATTTTTTTTAATTAAGTTTAACCATTCTTTGCAATTACTTATCATTCTTCACAACTACTTTACTTTATCATATTTTTAATCCTTAAAAAGAGACATAAGCTGCAATGCATTTATTTTAAATTTACATAGGTAAAAATTGGTGATTTTGGTTTAATGAGAGCATTACCTGATGCTGATGATTGTTATGTTATGAGCGAAAGAAGAAGAGTTCCTTTTCCATGGTGTGCCCCTGAGTCATTGAGGTCCCGCCAGTTCTCACATGCCTCTGATGTATGGATGTTTGCTGTTGCACTATGGGAGATGTATTCATTTGGTGAAGAACCGTGGATGGGTAAGTAATCTTTAAAATGTTCAAATATAAAAGTTTAATGGCTACTTTGTTCCCTCATTCAGTTAAATTAATCCTAAAAATCACAAAGTTGACAAAACTTTTTTAAGCTGAGTGGAGACTGGTGCATTAATAATAGTTTTGAAGTTTTTAGTTTCTACTGTATTTTTTTTTATATGCACCAAATAAATGTTCTTTCTTTTCATTCTAAAACCACAAAGAAGCTTTAAAGCTTAAAAATTTTAATATTCTTAAAGTATGATGAAATATTGATACTATTAAAACAATATTTATAACATTTATAATGAAAATATCTTTTTTATGTCAACACTAGTATTTTAATTTTTAAATAACTTGAATATGACATAAAAAGTAAACATTAAATTTAGCAATCAGTGCTATTTTTAACAATATAAATGTATTATTTTATTACCTCTCAAGGTTTACTTAGTTCATTTCTTCAATGTTTTTCTATTTATTGCTATGTTTTATTATTTAAATTACATTTGACAAGATAAAAATATGACAAGTAGCTTGTTTTTTAAAATAAAAGTTATGCTGGTGTTAACACTTTGAAAAACTGCCTTGATTGCTATAATGTGTAAAAATATTGATTTTCTATTTCGACTAGCATACATTACTTGTGTAAGGTTGGTTGTTGTGGTTGTTGGACACATGGCACAAT
>DWHK01000498.1:0-13789 GCA_018247855.1 Graphium androcles | reverse complement strand
GTTGTATTCGTGTAGGTGTAACTTAATATGGTATGTTTCATATTGATACGCCGCTTAGAAATAGTGGACAACGAAAATAATTTAGTTTTAGGTATAAGTATCAAAATGTCTATTTTACGGTCTTAAAATAAAACTCTTAAGATTGTGAGAAACACCGCAGGCGACTATTGATAAAATAATTTTTTACATTTAATTTTTTTCTGCCCATCTCAAAATGCGTAATATTGTAGATATTTAAACGGGAGAATTAAACAGCCTATAAATATAAGAAATATTTATCTTAAGCGACGTCTAAACAGCGGTACTTACTTAACCGATTTAAATGAAGTTTTAAATACCATGTGTGATTTTTGCCCTACTTGAAAAAGACAATGGTTTTCATCTTGATTAAAGACTTTGATATTTATATGAAGTATTTTAACAAATTTCTTCAGGAATGACTGGACATGACTTGATTACCCCATTACCAATATTAGATGTTGATTATTATTGAATGAAATCAATTTTATTACATTTTATATAATTGTTAAAATCTTCTGATAACTGATAATAATCAATTGTGAATACGTGAATATATATAATATGAATATTATAACGACGGATAAAATCGATTATTAAACGAAAAAAGAATTATAATGTCGGGTAAAAACTCAGAAACCACAAGACCGCTACGATTTTGTTCGAGCTACGTCTTGTACGTACGTATGTATGTATGTGTGTACGTATAGCGAACTCGGTGCCAGACTCCGGCCGCCGTTGACCTAGAAAGCCGTAACATCCCTCCGCAGTAAAGAACTCCGGGCGAATGTCCGACCGCTTTCTTCTCGCACCCCGCGAAGAATAGGGACGAATGATACGCGGTCTGCAATATACCTACGTACATATACTATGCGATTCCTTTATTTTGATCCGATAACGTTTTTGTCTTACGACGTAGACTTGTAACATATAAATACTGGTAGATACATTAAAAACAATACGACTACTAACTACGTAGATACATTTCGTATTAAACATTTTGTTTTTATTTATATAAATCAAGGTCGAACCACTTCAATATTGGAATATAATAATTTTAGGTATTAAATAATTGCGCACGGATAAATATTTGAAAACATCGACGGTACCCCGTTCAGGCGTAACAACCAACAAAAGAAATATGCGCTATTGATTTCTCATTGTTATGATTTTGAAAAATGGTTACGTCGATAATTTGAGCTAATGCGTTTTTCCGTTCCAAAAATCGATTTGTTAGGGACTTTCTTACAGATATGCAATATCACCGATTGGCAAAGAAAAACAGATATCTGACAAAAAATATGATAAAAAATAAAAAAATAAATGATAAAATAACAGATTCTATCGCCCGATCCACAGTTTTCATGAAGTATACAATAAGGTAGTAATCATATCGAGAACAAAATATTATTTAATATTCATTGATTTAGTGTATCAACTACGATAAAATGCGCTACGAGGTTTGTTTCGTAGCAAAATCTCAGGTGGAATGTCCACGGTATTAGGCGATGCCGTGAGAACACGCGAAACACTGTCAGCTGCGAGAATGCTTGTCGGAGGCAGGGCGCCTGAAATTCAGGTGGCGTCCCAAATATCACCAGCGCACTCTAAATATCAAGAGACTAGCTCGAAATGTACAACGCCCTATCGCGTGACAGTATAAATAATACATCAAGGAGTCGTGACTACGGTTGCTGGCTATTAATTTAGTATTCTTTGAGCAAACCTGAGTTAAGAAAATATTGCTGGCGTGAATTGTTTATTTTCCAGCAATTAGTAATGCTGATTTGCCACGTGCTCGACGGTTAAGGAATTGCTATACCTAGCAAGGATTACCATCGTGATATATAAGAAATAGTAAATATATATATATGAAATGAGGAGCGTGTCTGTATAATGTTACTGCCAATATCCATCTTTTTTTTGTTTATGTATTTTTTTAAAATATGTCACAAGCCTGGGGCTATGATTGCAATTTTTGCCGCGCGAGCCCGTGACGGCTTGCTTAATCGAATTAATTTCTCGCCATCCATTCGAAATCGTTACAGTAACCGTTCAAATTGAATTCTGCAATTTAGGTGTCGGAGTTTTAAACGCTGGTAACACAGGTACGTTTTATTTATTATACAAAATGACAAAACCATGTAAAAAGCCCAAGTATTGTTATTAACTCTTTTTATAATTGCTTCGGTTTTTTTGTTGTAGAAAGGTAGATACAACCGATCAGGCTAAGTAATGGCTTTTTTGAAGCTGACTGTGATAAACTGGGGCGTTAGTTGAGAAAAAAAATGTTTTTAATATTCGACGCTTTAAAAAATGACAAGATGCAAAAAATGGTCTAAATTCCAATGTCCTGTATCTCGTATAGTATTTATTATACTGCAAAAATATTGTATATCTGGGTCGAGGACTATATAGGTATAACTTACTCAAATATTACTAAAATCGGATACAGATGTCCCTACCACCTCAATTGTTTGAAATTATAATTTAATTAATCAAAAATTGATATTACTTTAAAGTTAATATTATTTAAATCGCTATCATATACATCTGTCATTTCAATTGTACACTTCAATGTACAGGTGTGTACATTGAAGTGTACAATTGAGACGAGATTCAGCTTAATTTGAGAGATGTACACACCTGTAAATGCGTAATTAATTTGTAAGTATTGCAATTATTGGTATACTCTATCGTCATGTTTTGTGAATTACTCTGAATATACATAATAAAATAAATAAATAGGTTATACATGTATAAAATCAAGTAACACTCATACAATCATTCGAACAACACAATTTAAATAAACGCGAGTAAGGTTTCAACGAGTCAACAACGTATTTGACGCTCTTTTATTCCCGGTCAGAATTTAAGTATACCGTAGTACTGTTCTTATATTTTTTGTTAAAAAATCACAACTTCGTTTCTACAATGAACACGTAATGGCAGTTTTATTGTTCCTCCCACTTCGCATTTAAACGTGGAGCGTTTTACGTGATTTTTCATTGTTCGAAAATTTCATAAATGAAATAACATAATTTTAGGTTTATTTTTTTTTGTACTTTGATCTGAATAGCTTCTCTGTGGTGTGTTGGCATCGTTAGTGCGGCACTTAGGCAAGTTCGGGGCACGGCCGAAGCGGCTACGTTTCGAAATCAATCAAGTAAGCGAGCAGGCACTGTATGAAGGTACGTCAACAAGTATGTTGTAGAAGTACTCCCCTTCGACGGGGGAGGCAGGCACCCCTGGGGTGTGCAGGGGTCGAGATTCAACTGGTGCAATGCGGCGTCCCCCTGGCTCATCCCACTATCCGCGTTTGTTTTGCTATTGTATCTGCGGCGCACAGTTGGCACGCTAAGCGTTGATTTTGTTGGGTTGTTCACTACTAGCGCCTTAAATGAGGGTAGCTGCACCATTATTTCCTTTGGTCCTCTGTTCTTTTACTCACGGAGACAGTTTATTATGATTGGATTCTTAATTGAGATGCCCGATTGAACTTAATCTAACTCAGCAGCATATCGATATTTTGATTAACAATCATTATAAAATAATTCTACTACAAGCACAAAAAAATTTTCAAATGCCAACTCATAAAATTCAAAATATTACATATTTTGCGTCAAAGTTATCGAAAACTCGTGTAGTTTCCGCTTTTACAAACCATTATTCAAAGTGTCTGGTTAGTTCGTTAATGAGTTTGCTAGGACAAAGTTTTGCAAGCTCAGTTTGTCTATGTGACACCTCATATCCAGTGCCGAAACTAGGTTTTATGCGCCCGATGCGTGTGTTTTACTCTCACTCTGACAATAAAATGGGGATTTCTGGTAATTTCTGCGCCCTTTCTGGGTCTGCGTTCTGTGCCTTGGCACTTTTGGCTTCGCCCTAGTAGACCACTGCTCATATCGATTAATTTGAACTAAGAGCAAAACTTTTTTTATATATAAAATAAAATATTTTTTTTACTCGTAATTTAGAAATAAGTTATAACCTATTTATTTTATAAATACATATTATAATATTATTACGACAATGAACAACTTGGGTAATCAGAATACGACTGGAAAAAATGACGACAATGCATACGGCAAAATACTTTTAGGCATACAATTTGGAAAAATCAAGTAAAGCGTGAACGCTTTCGTAAATACCATATGAAACTGTAAAAGGTTCGGGCCAAAGTAAAATGCATCCATTGTGAGCATGCAAATACTTTTAGGGAACAAATGCTTCGGCATTTTAAAGTTGCTGTATTTTGTAACCAACGTCGTGCTTGTCTCGTGAACTAGTATTCTTTCGGTGAAATGTACTCGCAATATAAGAATACATAGCAACAGGACATGGAAATGTCGCGACACATTAGCATCAGAAAGACGGGACTGTATTAAGGGTTTTAAAGTTTACAGAGGAATCTAGCTCCGCTAGCGATAGCCAGTATAGAATTAAAAAAGAATTAACTTGTTTTTTTAGGCAAAGTACGTGAATTTAAATTCATTCCTGTTTTTTATTAACTTTCTTATTTTACATTATCTGAATTAAAAATAAATTCATTAGAATGTAATAAAGCAATTCAATTAATGTGATGGTTTAAAACTTAATACAAATATCATACGTATAATTTAATTTAATAATAAAGATGAATTCGGGACCTAATAAACACATGTTGGCATGACCACGATTAAAATTTTAAACGACTGCTTTTAAACTTATGACGTGCTATTACTAACTTCGTTCCCTAAATGAACAAAGAAAACTTTATTCTATTTTCGGAATCATACAATTGGAGGCATTTTGTTCCAACACTAAAGAAACCCTTCACTTGGTGTTTTTATAAAATATCACGTAAATATGCGTTGTAGTTATTCAATGGAATATTTTAGTTGTCCAATGTGAGGAACTATTTTGTAGTTGGGGTCGAATCGTATCCGTTCAGTCAAGCATTTTTTTTAAATATATTTCGCGTCCTAAATTCTAATTAAGTTTGCTTCATTACAATGCAGTAAACCCTTAAAAAGGAAACCATGTGACCCTTAAAAAGGAACAATGACTACTAGCTTGAATGAGAAACGAAAGTATAGATATTTTAATTAACAATAAACGGAAAGAATTTATGTATGTTAAAATAAAATTACTAACATTTATACACAAGTTTTAAAATCATAGCGTTTTTACAGATTGCTGTATCCGGTTCCACAAACGAATGTTTGCGGCGTATGACTTTTCCTGGAGTTATTCTCTGCAAAATTTCAAAACAAACTTGAACAAGAATGGTAAAATTGTTGTTTTGGTTGAAGACAAAACATTAATGTGTGTGTTGTGGTGATTCGTGGCAAGAAGTATTTAACTCAACTCAAATATAAATTAGTAGGATTACTAGATGGACCTATGACAATATTTGAATCTTAAATGTAGTGTTAAATTTATTTAACTTAAAAAAAATTGTAATGATAGAATGTTCTTGTTTATCACATAACTGTCATATTATTATGTAGGTTGTGCATACACATCTTTAAGACGGGCATATTTTTTTAAATATTTAAGGTAATACCAATAGGACGCGTAAACATAGTTTCCTTTTGTAATTTTCTATGCTACTCTCTTCTTTCATATGTACATAACCTGCTGGTAAAGATCTAACATAATTTTCTTAATGCCTCTTGAAAGAAGAGCGTACCTTTGAGCTTTAAAAATTGCAAAAATCACATTCACTGTGACATCACTGTTAATTTTGTATATTGTGCTATAAATGCCCCTTTTAAGTACTAAACTATGCATAAAAACAGTAAAAAAGTCGCCAAGATAATATATGTATATACTAAGATATACAGATTAGATTCTGATATAAACAAGAAACCTAATACTCGTATGACTATAACACTACAGATTATCTACTTTTTGGAATTTCGTTATAATTATGTTCATATATTCTCTTTTGTATAAATAAGTTTAGGACAGCTTAATAAAAATATATTTTTCTACAAAATAAAGTTGTAATAAGAAATTTCACAAGTATTATTTCACTTTTATTTGTGATTCGACTATTTTATTTTTTGCATAATAAACTAGGACGATCGTTAAGTGGCAAACAGGTGTCTTTTTAAGAAAGCTTAAAATTCTTTTCTATAGACAAGTGAAGGTGCTACGCTGCATTAAGTTCGTAGGCGGGACCTAGTACGTACTTCATGAATACTAACAGATTTTGAAACTATTTTACCTGACCATTATTAAAAAGCAGTTGCTGGTGTAATATGCTCAATATAGCTTCTGCCAGATTCCGAGGAGTTGAAGCATTTCAAGCTTTCAATTACCAAAATGTCCGCCTTATAGCACCGATAGAGCCCTGTTCGAATTTCTGCCTTTAAAATTATTGAATTTTTAATTAGTTAAATTGAGTGAATTGCAAAAGTATGAGTTAAGGCGATTATTTAGCTTTAAGAAACTCTTTTTTTATTTGTTTTTAATGTGGATTTAGCCAATCTATAGATTTTTTCGTCCGCTTGCTTAAAAGCGTTGATGTCTAGAAATAACAGTCACAAAAAATATTTTTGATATATGCTTTACATTTTTTAGTTTAGATGAGAAATAGTTTAGGGTATTTATCATCATGCTACGTCGCTAAGGAGCGATAATAATAAAGCGAATGAAACCGTGGGCAAGAGTTAGTACAAAAATAATCTGCATGAATAATATCTATATTTAAGAAATTCGTAAGTAAAGTTGTCTCTTATATCGTGCATATATTTTTATTCAAAAAACATCTTTAGGATATGCTGGTTTACAATACATATTAAATGCAACAGCGTCGGTGTGTTGCGTTCCATTAAAATATTCGTAATAAAGGTTGCAAGTATTTCATAGCGACAAACACGCTACGAATTATTGAAAATGTTAAAATATGCAAACCGATTGATGCTCCGAAATCGGTTTTCGATAACTGAATGATGCGAGCCTTTGTTTCGCGATTCCATGAATTTTATTAATAGTGTATACTTCAATAAATACCGTTCAACTTAAAAACGAGTAAGTTTTTCAAAGGAATTTTCGAGTGTTGAAAAAATAAAAAAAAAAGTACTTAGTGAAAATTTGCTATAAACTATTTATTGATACGCACATGGCAATTACATTGGCGAAATAAAACAAAAGAGCCAGAGTAAGAGCCCTAGAAAATAAGTTATCTTACCTATTTGAAATTATCTACCCTATTTGAAAATTACATTTCTTACCCGGAAATAAAGTAAAAAAAAACGCTAGAAAATTTAATAAGATGTTTTTTAACATCTCATCATTAGTAACTAAATATTTTTTTGTTTAATTCGTCTTTATATTTAATTTATGACAGTTAATTATATTTAACCATTAGATATAACGTTAATTTTGCAGCGTTTTCTATGTTCTACGTCATGGAAACTTAGTTTTTTTTTTTAAATAAAGAAAAATTAGTAAGCTAGCAGATAGTTTAATTGATGTTTGGTGGCAATCGCCACCGGACACCTACACCATCTAAAGAGTTATTAGTATGTTGCCAATCTAGAAGGGACTAGGTCCAAGGAAGAGAATCAGAATATTTTTGTGATTGGTAATACAAAGGAGTGAGTGAAGAGTGGAGGGGGTATAGCCACCCGGGTACCCTCACATAGCTGCCATACTTTCTTTTTCGCAGGTTTCGTGTAATGGTACCAACTTCTCCGGTCGAACAAATCAATAAGTGCTACAAAAGCTGTATGTAAGATGTTGTATGTGCTCTTCTATCTTTTATACAATATTTTTAAAAGTTCTCCAAATCTTAATAACACGTCATTAGAACAAAAAGAGAAAATACTTATTATTGTGTACATTACAAAATGGCAAATACCTACAACGCAATGCACTGTAATCATAAAGTAGACGATTTTAATTTTGTGATATATCCAGAAGGATTAATTTTATTCATGATTAATCTTATTTTGAGTTCTTAAAGAATCTTAATATACCTTTTTTATTTCATAATTACGATATTAAAAGACTGAACAAAGAGAAGAGACGAAAATCCTTAGCGATTTTGACTTATTATGTCACATGGAGATGAAATGGTTAAAAAAACAGAAATTAAAGCAACGTAGAGAGGAACATTTTAAATTACCTTATGACACGCTTAGCTCGTCAACTAAAATTCGGGTGAAAAAGAAACGTCCAATTAACAGATGCAACGTAACATAATATATTTGCTTAAAATAACATTTTAGAGGTGCGAATGCTAATGCACGTTATGCGAAAGTTATCGCATCAAGCGAGATGAGCAAGGGAATAAAACAGGCCCGAACACAACGGGAAGTTGTACGTCAACGGACAAAGCGGCGGGAGGTCCGTTCCATTTGAAATTTTTCCTCCCTTTCAGAGAAACTTTCGTTCATTTTTCATCAGGTCGGCCTCGATAAAAACGACTATTACGCTCAAGCGCCCACCGAAAGGGCATTAGCCTGCCCTTTTCGGGATTTTCGGCCCCAAGTGATTCACGAATATCAATGCCGTGTCTAATTACTAATTCTTTGGAGTCGAATTCGTATTATTTTTATTCAGTTTCAACTTGTTTTAGGCATTCTTGAATAACAGGCGCCACCAGTCAGTAAATTTAGTCTTATACAGAGGAGAACCGACATTTAGTCGGCCATGTGGCAATATTTATGTTACTTAGTATTTATTTTAATTATAACGAAACAGTATACAATTTCACAAAACATTAATTCATCACCAATTTAATATTAACAATCAAACGTATCAGGTTTATTAATCACCTAAGTGAGGCTACGACCCTGTGAATTCGAAATAATTTCTATTAACGTTATTTCCAAATACAAATAAATCTCGCATCGTGCCCGCGCGGTGGAAAATTGAACGGCCTATCAGCTGGGTAATTATGCGACATTTGATATCGAACGGGCCGTCTGAGGTACGTTTATCGAATATATTATAGTGTTTGCTGTCAGTGTATCGGTCAATTTCATCGTGTACGTCCTGAGGCATCACAAAGGGGGTAAATTAAGCGAGGAGATTAACAGTGTTGCTCGATCGTGCAAATCATTGGGAGCACCTGTCAAATCGACCTGACTGATATGGCAACTGCCATCATACAACCAATTAATTCTACACTCCTGTCGATCTCGTTGACGGGCAGTTTATATTTCTATTCGGGAAGGAATATGAATTCGTTCAGATTTTTATATGTTTTCTACTATTTTAAATGATAAATATTATAGATGTAATGTAATAGGTATGCATAAGTACCTATAAAAAACGGGAAGTTGAGCTTCTGATGATGTAAATAGTGTTTTTCAGCTTTGTCTAGTGTTTCGCTTTTTCGTGCTAAAGTTTAGTGCGTCACTTAAATGTTTTTCCAGTCACATTTATATATATGGTATGCATGGTATGCCTGGTTTCAATTAAAGTAATAGCTAGCTCCATATATGTACATATATCTGGCATAATAGTAGTAGGTAAAACTGACATGAATATATATATATATATATATTCATGTCAGTTTTATGCTATAACATGGTGCGTGGAGTAAAAAAAGCCGACCAAGTCAGACTCGCGCACCGAGGGTTCTATACATAGGAACCCAATTTTTAAGGTGTCATTAAAAGTTTACGAGTTTAGATTTTCATGATTTTACGTTAAAGGGAAGTACCGTTCACTTCCGAGTGTCTAAATAACATATGCGGTATAAATGGCTGTACCTTATGATTGTGTCAACCCAAAATTCTGTTATTTTCACAGACCTAAGAGTTTACAAACTTGAATATTAGGTTTTAATTTTAACTCTATACCTTCCTACCTTACTACCTTCACGCGTTACTGAGAAAAAGAGTCTAGACTGACGCATGGACGGACAACGATACTTTGTTTCTATCCTATAAGAGTTCTTTTTATTGCTTTTTAGGTACGAAACTCTAAAAAGCAAAATAATTCTGTGGTATCCAGAAAGAAAACTGTGTAAAATATTACGTAGTTATTTTACTCAAACTTATTACATTCCCCTAATTCAATTGTGTAAAGTTCTTTAAATTAAAGTAAATCTTAATTAGAAAACACGGACAAAATCTAGTCAATAAATAAGTATAAACAAACTTCGATTAAAGAAGACTCCAAAAGTAAAATTTCAATAAAGATTTACTAATGTTTCTGCCCAAATCGCATCATATTTCTAATAGGATACATCCAACCATTTTTTTGCTATTTTTAAATTTGTCTATGAGTTTATTTTCACTACAACCTTTAAATATGTTATAAGTCGAGTTCATAAGCTAACGTAGTCTCCGCCTTCTACAAAAGAAACAATGAAGGCAAATGAAAAAATATTTTCTCCGCATTTTTTTAACAAAACGTTAAATTTTACATTCGCGCTACAGACCCACGAACTGTTGAACAACTGACACAAATTTACGTTAACTGTGCTACGGTTTACGTTTCCGGATCAAAAGTTGTCCGTATGCGCAAAATATGCTAGGAAATTTATTTAACATCATATTTATTAAAGTAATAAGTCCTATTCGAAGTTAATATTTTACGGCATTTCTTATAATAAAAAGAAAACCTCGTCAAAAATATACTCTCCTAAAACTTTCTTTAAAAAAAATTATTGCCAATGGCAAGAGGAAATACAATTTTGAGCTTAAATTGTTTTGTTGTTATTTTCGATAAATGTATTTAAAACGGATACACATCGGTGTGGCTGTAACGAAAATTGTCGGTTATAGCGCGTCGATAACGTATCGACTGTCGGTCATAACATGTAACGTAACTCGTTGATAACGAATCGCTCCTAACGGTTTGCAAACGCTTGGAAGCTGCAATCGATACGTAGAGGGTGTTCAAAAGCCTGTATCGGGTTCTCGCCAATTTAGACGCCGAAATGTCGGGTGCGGCGGACGGGGTTTGCCTTCAATTAATCGAATGCGCCCGACGCGCCGGACTAACGACTCGTCCGATCAACTTTACAATGAACAATTTACGAGATAAGCATCGGCACGTTCGGTTTTGCGCAACCTAATTGCTTTTTACCTACCAATTTTGAATATGGATTTTTTTGAAATATACAAAATTGTATATTTCAAAAAAATCCAAAGGTAGTATAAGACCAATGGAATAGAGCGTCACTTTAACTTTCAATTTCAAATTCAACTAAAAATTTACGGTTACAATCAGAAAATACACACATTTAGTTTTGGTAATTGTAACACATGACCATATTTTTTTTAATTGAATAGCAAAGTTATAACGAGATTTAGAGTAATAAACAACTTAAGTTATCCTTGTAGAATATTATAGTACAATCTCCCGTCTTACTGCTCTGGCCAACTAATCCGCAGCTCGAGTCCAAGTTTCATTTACTTTATTCGTGGAGCAGCAAGCTTATCTATCTGCAAAGCTTATGTCGTGTCACTTGGCTGCTTATTTATATATTTTCCTTTATTATGTTGGTGGCTTAAGTGCTTCGTCACTCGCTGGTTGTCCATACGTACACGATTCTATAGGATAACATGAAGCCGATACTTTGCAAAGCATCCAGGTTCCTCCCCGCTTTTAATGAATAAAGTGCAAGTTCTTTTCCCCTCTATTTTTAACCAACATTGAATGCGGTCAAATGTATCAATGTCCGTTTAACGTGTCCTATTTACATGGAGTTTATTATTCATTATGTCAGCCATTCCATAAAGTCAAATTGTTAGGTACATCGCACGTCGAGTTACAAAATTTAAAATAAACCATGATTTATCGCCTCTAAAGCGTCCGAATAATCTCGTTACAACATGTATTCTGGGAAAGGCTTTTGTATGAAATAAATTAATTCCGGCGCGGCATTCGGTTCATGTGATTTACACAAACATTGTTTAAAATAGCAGCATTAAAACTCTTCACATGCCACCTGCCGGTTGTTTCACCGTGCTATATTATGCGCACTTTGGATTTCGTCGGAACAAAATCCACGCTTTCTGTACGAATTCTTTTCACTGTTAACACTGCTTTGTTTAAAAAAAAGCTTATTGTATTTTTAATTCGTACAAAAATCTTAATGTCATTATATTAACTTTTCGATTTTGATGTTATGTAATGATTGGCAATAGGGAATATGCTCATTTTTATACGACAACCTGTGTCGAATAACAATTATTGTGAAAAAATATCCAGCACCAATAAACTAAAATTCAGTACATATATTTCTTTTTTGAAAATATTTAACAGATTCAAGCAATTTAAACACCAGTATAGCGTACTAGGCGCGACGTCAGTCTAAGACAACTAAGTAACTTATAGTAGAGAAATATTGTGCAGTTAGATTTTGTATTTTACGAATTATTATTTACTATTACCTACAGTTCGTTCTCATAAAACAATGTTTGTGGACATAATAATATAAATGATACAATTCAAATAGTCGGTACTAGTGCTGTATTTACATAGACTTTGACGTGACTCGACTGTCACTGATCAGATGATCAGACCAATAACTTTTAAGTATTTTGAGTTTCCCACATTTTTTTGTATTTTCAAATATTTTTTGAATAACAAATAATATAGAAATATCGATAGAAATATAATGCTGAATCAAAAATGTTTGCAATAATAATATTATACCCTTATGTGTTTCAGGCGCATATTTCTAACTGGTAAATATTTGTCACGTTGCTAGTTATTATGATATTTTTTAATAGGCTACTCATTATAATTGCGTTTAAGCATAGTTGTAATTCCGCAGAGTTTGTAAAGCTTAAATCATTGTTTGATCCCTACCCACACTTAACTTTTTGAATATGACTTTGTAGTTAGGGAACTGCAAGGAGCGCTACAGGTTGTGCGGTACGCCACAGGTTGCCCCTGCAAGTTATTAACTAAACGGTGCCGGAGTTACTCCTGCAGAGCCGGCTGCCGCCCCACCTCACACCCTTACTGGAAGAATTCGCTATTTATACAAAACTTTCGTGTGGCTTATTTCAAATATTTTCTTTTTCACAAACATCTTTTTCATGCGTGTACATTTCAATTGATGAACTGTTCTTGCATTTTTTGATGACGATTGCTTTTTGTACTGACTAATTGTGTTATTTGGTCGCAGGATACACAGACGAGCAGCCTTCCACGCAATTCACCGCCCAACTGCCCAGCGAGGTGAGCCCAGCCGCCGACCCCGGCCCCGGTCCTCAGCCGGCACCTCAGCCTGTCTCTTACGCCCTTCTGCAACTATCCACCTCCAACTCATCTGAACCATCTTTCCTCCAAGTGCAGCTCCAATCTTCGCCTGTCTCCCCTCCTCCGCCACCGGCGAGCGGCAAGTCTCTATCGATGTGTTACACTAGTACGGGTGCGATTCTATCTTTGCCACCCAAAAAGAAAGACATCTACCGCCCGTACTGCCTCGGAGATCATGCGTTCCTTCATCGCGCGGAAGAGGATCTCAACGCGGCGCACGCCATCTTGGACTTGAGCCAGCACGCGGTGTTCCTGTCAAACTCGGGGCGTGCCGAGCCAGCGCCGCCGGAGCCACCGCCGACTGCGCCCGAGCCCCTAGCGCCCGAGCCCCCAACGCCCGAGCCCCCAACGTCCGACTCGCCGCACGACCGCCTCGACCGCCCGCGCGAGACCGTCGCCTACACCTACGATGCCTTCTTCGTGAGCGACGGACGCTCCAAGCGGCGCAACTTCGCCAACGCGCCAGTCGAGTGCGCCCAACAGCCGGAGCATAAGGCTAAGTACACGTGCAACGAGTGCGGCAAGCGGTACGCGACCTCCTCAAACC
>DWHK01000497.1:0-13790 GCA_018247855.1 Graphium androcles | reverse complement strand
TTGAAATACTAGTTAAAAAAACAATTAACACTTACGAAATATGTCTGAAAAACTAAAAATCGCATCTCGTTCAATTTTGGTTTTTGGGAACGCTGAAAGGCTATTCTCAGTCGACTTGTTAAGATTTCAGGCATGTAATCTTAGCTGTCCTTTCTGTAAATGTCTCTTTCACAGTTGCTTAAGCAGGAGCAATCTTTTGGTGTTTTAGGCAAATTTTTATCTGACTTAAATCTTTTTAGAGTTTGTTTTGCTACTGTCAATGCCATTATTTCTTTTTTGTAGTATAGAAAACAACTGATTTAATTTTGGTTGATTTTACACATTATAAAATATCACAGACATTTGTAAAAAATACTTCTGCTATTCTTTCGTGAAATAACATAAAATATGAGTTTCAAATAACCACAAAAAGTTGTGACAAAACAACATGAGCATCATTGTTGTACCACAGAAATGAAACAATTTCCAACATCCAAACAGTTAGGGCAATTGGAGACAAGCTCCCAAATATTGTGAAAGCATGTTTTCGTGTCCACAGTTAACATTTTCAGGGTGGTTGCAACATCTTTTCGTGCGTCAATCGTATTTTGCTTTTAACTAAACAATTGTTGTAATAATAAACAGGGTATCCCGAACTTATAGGCTCGTCTAAAAATCTAAAAGAATTCGGTAAAACAATATAATAGTAACAACAATATTCAGTAAATAAAATCCAAGCTAATACCAAAAAAAAATATGTCTTCCGTACTAATATAAAAATACACATTCTAATATATGTGAAAAGTAGTCATACGACGTTTGTATCCCCTGAAAAATATTACCTGCACTTGTGAACTTGCAACAGCGTATTTCGTATTTGAAATTTATACGTCATGAATCCTTCCGTAGCAACTGTATACGATAGAAAAGTGCTGGGCATTGGTTCGTTAGGGCTGTGAATGTAAATCTACAACCAAACAATTTGTTACGTATTGCTCGATGTCTTTGAGCACGAAATATTTCTTTATTGACATTGAAATAAGGCATTTATGAAGCAATATCGTAAGCGATTTGTTAAATTAATTTAAAGCTATTTTATTGTATGAACACCTAATAAGTGTATTTACAAAATAAATGCCGTAATTATCAAGGATTTGAGCATAAAAGTTAGAGTCGAACACTGATTCTCTGAACTCCACATTGCTCTTTATGTACGTTAGATTCCGGGCATCCGTAAAACTGCAAAAAATATCAATAATTCATATATGTATATCTTTTAGTATAGATTTCATACTTTAAACGACAAAAGGCATTTTAAATTTTAATCAACGTACTGAATATGCTGCTAATGAATTTTCTATTAAAATGCTTAGGTTAAACCTAAAAGTGGTATACCTCTAATAAGAACAACGCGATATCCAAAATTCGAAAACCAATAATCACCAGTCGCTACAAATCAGCACCTATTAGTTGACTCATGTTGAACACAATCTAATCATTATAAATACAGCTACAGGGAGAAAAATAAATAATTTAGAGTACATAACATAATTGCATAATACAACGTACACTTAGAAGAAATTCGTGTGATATGTCGTCCCTATAAAATACTCAACTTTGGAATTGATATTATATAATACAGCCAAAAATCGATCTACATCTGAGCTGCCTATGCAAAGTTATTAATTAACCACTGTACGAAATTAAAAGGAAATACATTTTGAAGGACTAATATGTCAAATTACATCAAAAAAATACATTCACGGTGAATGCTTTAAATGTTATGAATAACGGCTAAACATTTCCCCGTATCACAAATTTTAAAAAGAAACCTCTGCTGCTCAGAAATAAACGCTTTTAATGTAATGATTATCCCTAGATCATATTAACGTTTTTGGGTGTGATTAAAAATTTTGTTCTTTTTACAAAGGGTACTGTACTGACTATAAATACTACATTTTAAATATTACACAAAATGGCCACATTAGAAATAATAACATGGCATATGCCTATTTCATCCATCTTGAAAATTTCAACTTAGAATGTTATACAGGCCAAGTTTTCTTTTACGGAGATGGTAAAAACTGTTTTTATCGTGATTTGGCTACACATTTTATATCCAACCACCAACTATAATAACTTCGAATTTAAAGGAGTTGACCGTCAGACCACATACAGAAAACGAATCTTCGAAATGTTTAAAATTATGATTAAATTTAGAAATCATACTATAGATGTTGTCTTCTTCGGATTGTACGTAAATATGGATATCATTGTCATACAGATGATACAGACAATCAATAAAATTGGTTACGGAATAATTCAGCACATTTTTTTTTCATTAAGCGAGAATACCGCCTTGTTGCACTCCAGTTTTCAAATCAGTATGACGACTTACTGATGAAGATCGCAAGAATTTAACAAGAACAAAATTCTTTTCGATTCTTATTGTCCATATTTAATAGGATGCAAAACAAATGTCAGTGCAGGTGATGTGCATTGAATTCCTACACAGCCTCAAGTGTTTATTTTAATGAAAATTTTAACATATTTTATGGAAATATTACAAAACGGAAACTACATCCAAAATTTTACCCGTTTACATAAATCTATTTACTTATATTTTACGAAAGCACATATTCTTACATTAGTGTTGTTGGGATCCAATAAAGCCACGGTATTTAAACTCATTGTATTAGCTGTCGCTATTGCCCACACATACTGTTCAAGATACATTCCTGTGCTGTTGAATAAATCTCTGAAAAAATAGGCAGTTAGAACGTATACCATTAACTTATAACGTCTTATTTTATTTATTCACGTCGAGTTATACATCAAATATTGAAGCGAAGCAATTAAACAGACTTTATATAGCAAGTGAAATACCTTTAGCGTACTATTATTGCGATTTATTTTGTAAGAAAGGTAAGCATGCGAGCAGACGGTTCACCCGGTGTTAAGTTATCCCATCGTCCATGGAAACACACAAAATCCAAAGAGTGTGTTTCTTTTTTTTTTGGAAAGGTGAGCAAGCGAGCAGACGCTTAAGTGATCCCCGCGACCATGGACACACACAACATCCGAAGAATTACGTTAAATGGCAGGATGGGATTGGATTATATTAAGGATTTGATGGAGAAAGTAGTGGGAAAAGAAAAGGGTTGGAATGGCCATCCGGAAATCCTAAGAGCCATGCGTACTTTATTTTATGTTGGCTCTGTAAAGAGCGGTGGTACTTACCCTGGCGAGCGCGGCCGTAGAAGTGCAGCAAAAGCTGTATGAAGATATTATTGTACTCACCAATGTTAAAAAATTCATTAAATAGTAATAAAGCACTTTGTTAAGGTCATAATTTTGATATTATTGATTAAGTAATTGACTACCAAATTTACTATATTATCTATCCTAAACATTATACCAAATTTCTTTTTATAGGACGAAATATATGTGTTGGTAATCAGGAAAGAAGTTATTGCTCTTTTTTATTAGGGCCCTTGCCTTACAAGCCGGTGATTATGGGTTTGAATCCCGCGTGGGAATATGTCTTTGTGTTTATTTCTATATGGGATTAAGACAATACGGGTTAGTTACCCGATTGAAAATTAAAATGGTCTATGAATCAGACGTGCTTATAAAAATTTGACTAACGTGTAATCTTTCTCAGATCAAGACAGATATCGGGTGGTAAAAGGAACAGAACCGATGTAGGTAGATTGTACGTTAAGAGAACAGACAAACAGGCAGACTTTGCCTATATACCTGTGCCTACACTACTGCATCATAATACCTATTGCAGAATTAGTTGATCCCTAAATATATCCGCCTCTGTGACCGGAATTTAATCTGGAGAAGGTCATTATTCTTATATTTATTGATAATATATTTTTTTTACTTACGAGACTAAATTTCTAAAATCTTTTAAATTTACTTTAATAGCCGGACATAATGTGAGAGCTGGAAAAGTAATGTTCCATTCCAAATAATCCATCTCAATGCTCGTCACTGTTGGCGACTTCTGTTTAAGGTAAATATTATTATTTGAAACCATTATATACTTATTGTAATAAAAATATATACTAATGGACTAAAAATAATTGATGTTAAACTTACTATAAACCTTGTAAATTGTGACGATACCAAAATATAAACTATTATTAACGATAAAAGAAAACTCGCCGACCAAAACGATCTGAAAGTAATTGAGGTAAATAAGAAAAACAAAATGTCATGTAGTAATAATTCTATTATTGTTTGGTAAGTAACTCTTAGTAAACCTATAGTAAAATTCACGTTGTAACTATCAATAAATTTGTTGTACTCTAAGTACATTAATAGATAACTTAGTGATGGTTTGTACGAAGCGTATTATGGGTGAAAGCACTTAGGACCCTATTTCTATGTAATACTCACTACGGGTATAATAGCGAGCTAATTTTATTGAATACAAAATTATACTGTTCATCATACACAGAAGCACAGCACAGATGTCAGTTAAAATGAGCAAAACATTTTGGAAGGCTTTAATCACGATTCAACTATCATTTTATCATGTTTCTTGTCTGTTTGTCTGATTCTAAGCACAAACAGACAAAAACAAAATAAACGAACAATAAAAGAATTTGAAATATAAACAATTTTTGTTTGCTGAATTTATTTTTACTACTTCCGTCATTGTACAGGGAGCATTAAACTACTTGCACGTTGTAACATTTTATTAATACAATTTTATTGTTGTAAAATTTTGCAAGAATTTACAAATATACATAGCTTTAAAAATATCAATAGTTTATTGACTGCCTCCGTAAACTAGTGATATAGGCCATTGATTTACAAAGCGGGGGTTATGGGTTCGAATCCCACAGGGAGACAATGACTTTGTGTTGTTATTTCTTAATTGGATTAGGGCAATACGGGCCGATCACCTGATTGCCTGAAAATTAAGATGATCCATGAGTCGGAACGGCATGTAAAAAGTCGGTCCCGGTTGTCAAGAAGACCTTTGACAATCGGTTAAGGATGTAAGTGCCTACAAATATCCTGACAACTAATCCATCCTTCGAATTTAGTTTATCCCTTTGGGTTGCGAAACTCATGCCAGTAGCTCTGTGTAAAAACTCATATTCAGGTAAAATTTAGTAGAATTAGAAGTCGACCCCATGTAATTTGGGAATAACTTTAGGGGGAAGAGAATATCAATAGTTTATTAGCTGGAATAAATTTTATATTATATTAAAACTAAAAAAAATAACTGTGTGAAACCGCGGGAAGCATTTAAAAAAAATTACGATGATCTTAAAAAACCTGAACGTTCATATATCACGTAAAACTTTCACTACGAATATAAAATCATAGCATTTATACTCCATTTAAGAATTCTATAGTTCCTAATAAAACTTAACAAATTTTTTAAAGTATTACAGAATTATTTTAAGCTTACCTCTCAAACCAATGTATATCATAATTGAAAATATGGGGCAAACCGTGAACTGAAGAATTCTTAACTTCTGTTCGAAAATGTGAGAACATCTTATTTTTTATAGATACGTTAACTCTCTTAATCTGTATTCTTTTAAATTTATTGTTTTGTATTTTTCTTGTCATTTTTCATAAATTGGTCATAGTCAGAGCAAATACGTTTCCTTCGTTGACATCAAACATATAAATTAAACATGTGAGTATATTTTTACATTCAGGATATAATGGAACATTGTATTGCATGTTAGCTAATAACTCTGTAAAAGACCAGCGGCATCTATGGAGTCGCTGGTGTTGGGTTGGTAATGTTATATTTTTTAATGAAGACTATTTAAATTTTTTTTAATATTTTATGCTTCTTAAGTAATTGAAAATAGTTAAATATTGAGCCTTTCGACAAACAAAAAAGCATTTTATTCGATTCGATACAATATTAATAAAGAGAGCTGCAGGTGGGTACGAGCAGCTTGTTATGAATGTGTGCATTGGCAAGACTAATTAGGCTTGCAGGCACTATCCCTAATCCTATGAAAACATAAGATCTATCTCGTAAGTTGGCTGCTATGATCCTAAAACTAGGAAGACATATGTCAAGTGCTGAATATTGTAGTAGTTATAATATATTCGAAATATTACATATATATATTACTAAATTCTATATCTTAGCTTCAACTATCTTAATTGGTAATATCCAACTACGACTGGTTAGCAGTGTTATATGAGGTAAATTATTGTTTAAAATATTTAGGTAGACGTTTCCGTGTGTTTCCGTAATCTGTAAAAATTGATTTTACGTATTACGGAAATATAGATAAAATATTCGTCACAAAATGTGTGTCAATTCAAAATAGATTTCATTGTGAGGTTTTTCATCATATTTCCATATTGTTATGTTTTATCCACATAATGGCATAGTATTCGTAAGAGGCGGTGATTTTATATATTCAAGTAACCTATGTTCTATTAAATATAGAATTAATTTAATATTAAAATAAAAATTGTCCTAAATGTGTAATAAATCATTGCAAGTGGTCAATATGTACTTTGTGAAGCTGAAATTGGACCATTTTCCTTTTATTTATTTTTTTCCATAGTTCACGCGTGGATGGTATATCATACCGACATCTTATTTTGTGTGGTGGTACGGAACACTCAGTGCGCGAGTGCCACTCGCACGTGCCTGATTTTTTTAGTCAAATGCCTCCATCAAAAGTAACTTAATGATTCTGCCTATATGAGGGTTAAAAAAAAGGATAATCGCAAGTTTGTAAAATCTGTAATGTTATCGTTGAGGTATTTAACGTTACTATTTATTTTTTACGTGAAATTTCTTTAAGGGTACTATGACTAAAAAGTGTTTCGTAACGAGAACCTCTATATCGTCCTATCTTAATATTTACAGAACTATTTTTTCTAGAAACATAGCTAGTGTAATCATTTAGGTTATATAGGAGGGCCCACTATGATTTTAATTTGCGTAAAAACCGGCGTGGAAGTGGCACTGCCTAATATAAACAAGATCAGTGTTTTATCATATATATACAGCTACAGCTACAGCTCATATACACTCAATGTAGCTCGCATTTCGCATTTTGTAATAAGATGATTTTTTCGCTGTTTATAAAGCTTATGTAGAGTTATTCAATAAAATATAAATAAGTTTATTTTGGTCAATATCTTAAGACCAAATAACCAATAAGTGCTTAAACAAAATTTAAAATTCAATTTGTCAGCTCGCCTAAGCTGCCTAAGCTCGTGTATAGAAGAGGAAGAGTTACGATTCAGGGATTATCGTCTTAAAAAGGAGTTTTAGGCTACGCCTGGATATCCTATAGACCAGCGTCAAAGAACTAGCCTCGGGATGTACCACGAATTAAATCCATACCAAAGATTAAATCTACCAAGAACGTCTTTCAGCCTCTCAGTCAAATAGTTGATAAATGGTTTAAACAAATTATTTTATTTTATTTAGTTAAACCAATTTACAGTGTTTATCGAGTTGAGACTAAAGACAGAATGAAATTTAAATTGAATTATTGGAACGAAAATACCAAATTATAAGTATTGAAGTGAAAACAATAGTATTTTATTACAAAGGCTACACATAATATCATATTTATTTCCACTTATTGAAATGAAATGGTGGGACATTGACTAATTATTTGCTAACAGTTATCAGTGGGGTCACGGCTCTTAACTCCTCCCTCCCTAACAGAAATTAGTTGGAAAAAAATTATCTGTATCCGCATGATTTCGTTTAAAAATAAACACTTTATTAAGAATATTAAATTTACCAATTATATATACTGTTAGCGGCAGACTGACACGTCATGCCGTTGAAGGAGGGGAAAACGAGTAATGGCGGCCGCACGCTTGTATAAGCTGCTGCACGCTCACTCGGAACACATTGTGCACATCGGCGTTCGACGAATATAGGGTTTTCAGTGCTCAGTGAAAGTGTTAAATTGTGTTAAGTGTATAATAAGCCGTATGAGCTATTTCATTGTCGGTTATATTAGTTTGCGAAGTATAGCAAATCGCGTGTTTAAGTGATTTAAAGACAGATTACTCCATTTTGATTTCTCGTTATTTTTATTCTTAAAGCAAATGAGAACTCTATTGTCTTAGCGTTAGTTTTTTTTATTTTAATCCACTTCTAAACCTAAATTCTATTAATCTAAACCTTTCCATTCGTCAATTACTCTCTTTACGTTAAGAAAATTAGTTTAGATAAGATAATAGTCGTAATTAAACTTTGCGATGGAATTCGTGGAACCAACCCTCTTGTCGCCAATTGCAATATTACGATAATAATATGAAATCCTTATACCACCTGTCCCGTTCCTAGCCATTCATAAGAAAGATTTCAAGTACATAGAGGCAGAATGTCCGAAGACTAGCAAATGGTACATCTGTGAAGAAAGACGGAGCCTGAAAATCAATCGTCCCCGGACTGCATGTACCAGCTCATCACTATGCAACAGATGAATGCAGCGTGCTTGCCTGTTACAGTTACTCTAAGTAAACCAGCTTATGAAGAACTCGACGACAAAGACTACATTCCCTAAACCAACAAAAGTACATTTATCTTGCGGACAAGACCTTTATAAAATACTACATGGAAGCTATCTCGCTGTCATCCCTCTTGGCTGTTATATAGAATCACAACTATTTAAAATCTCAAATGTTAAAAACCGACTGTACGGCCAAGCTCTAAAAACAATTAAAGTACCACAAAAGAACTACTCTACCACCCCATCTATTTCGGCATATAAACTTAATTCTATTAATCTCGAACACGTGCATGAATTAAATGTCAAGATATCGCAGCAGTCACCGATGCATCTGAAAAATACTAACTATAGTGTATACTGTACCACAGTCCCGCTATACATAGTTATTATAAGCGCTATTAACATAATCATTGGCATGCTTTACAGAAAGTACAGGTTAAAGCATAAAGCACCTAAAAATTCGGAACATAAGATGGAAGATCATCACCCCGAACTACAGAGGATGTATACTATTCCAAACGCTAAGAAATTTAACGCAATTGAACTACTAGCTCCATTCATAACCAGGATCATTCACTGTTCTTCGAGGGGAGGTGTTACTCAGCCCTAATCTATGAAATCATCTGCGTTGCAACTACATCGGACACCAGCGCGATGGCACGAGGCATCGAGTTAACACAACAGATAGTCTTCATTATTTCGAAACTGTTTTCGATAGGCGTTCTAGATTCCAACTTTGAATTAGAGTCACCTTCTTCATATATATAACATACACATATATTTAACGATGAGAAAACTCAAACGTTTTTTCTTCCAGAAAATATTTACGGGATTTTCTTTTGAACACGAAATGACTATTGGCTAGAGCGTGGTTAGAGTTCTTAGAGAACGACGTTGACGAATGGGTAACCACTGAAGTTGTGATCGATAGAAAGACACGTCTTGTTTCAACAATGACAATCCAGTTTGCATATTGTTCGGGAACTCCCAACGACAATAGCTTAACACTTTGTCGGATTTATAGTAAGACCAAATCTAACGGACCAGCTTTTGATGGCAAACAAATCACGAATTAGTTTTTCAATGACTTCTGGAAGCTTATCAATGATTGACTGCACCTAGAGTTGCAAGTCATCAGCATAAACATGATACGCACGCTTACTGAGAGTAAATGATTGCCGACGCCCCCGAAGATACAAAGAAAATAATTTCAGAACTTCATCGGAAATCGTTAATTGGGAAAGGATAGCTCGAAGGATTTCATGACAGACGGCATTAAAGGCGTCGGAGAAGTCGATTGGAACCATTACTGTGACTTCAGTACTCTCCATACCACCTCTAATATCCCCAATGACTTTGAGGAGGGCAGTGGTTGTACTATGGTCTACATCCGGATTATGCGAAACTAATTAAATTATTACAAAAAATTAAGTTAGAAACTTGTTTCCAGACGCAGGACTCAAGTACATTAAATAGGAAGGGCAATATTGAGATGGGTTGGTAATGGACAAGAAGAGAAGGGTTGGAGCGCTTTGGAAGAGGACGGACAAAAGCTTTACGCCATAAAATAGGGAAAGATCATAGAAAGATTATACAAGATTAATTGTATGGGTAATTAAAGGGAGAAGATGATTGAGGATGGGAATAATCATACGTCGGCTGGTATTATTAATCCAAGGGATCCAACAGCATGGGATTTAATCGAAAGGATTTTATCTTGTTTCATCTTTAAAAAAAAAGAAACGCTGCCCTTATTATAAGCTATAGGCTTGTGTTACAAGGGCGTTTTACAAACATGAACACCCAGAACCGAAACAAATTAAGTTAAGTATTCAAAACGTCGGGTGATAAATTTTAAAAATAAATCGCGATTAAGCTCGTAAAGTTTTTTAATTATACTTAGATTATTTTGCTTTCGAGATGATTGTATATACTGTATTCGAATTTACGTAAAAACCTTTACCTTTAAAATGCAAAAATTATCGTAGATTCCGATGCATAAATCTAATCATTGAAGTTTACTTAAAGTAATCCTGTATGCAATGCAAACATTGATTTTGATTAATACATGGTGATTGCTAGCGCTGCTATTAATTTTAATCATTTTATGTCTGATGGTACACTAATTTACGATAGAGATGGTGTCATTAAATTACTTGACTAAAAGATTTATTATTGATGAAGATAATGCACATAAGTAAGAATGTATATATAATGTATATGTATATCTTATTTTTTATTGTAGGGGTCCATTTTACATACGTCATAATAAAGAATATACTAAAAGCTATTAAGTGTTACGTATAATTTTTCGATTATGCGAGTGCTTATGCCAATCATCAGTTTGGTTGGAGCTTTCCGAAAAGGCTTTCTCACAGTTTCAACCATGCAACAGTTTACGTTCCAACGCGACTTATGAACTGTCGACTATATGGATTTTGGAAAGAATCCATATAAATATTGGCTGCTAAAACCACTTGTATATTAATTATTTGCGTATTTACGTCATAAAATATGCAAAGCGCACTCAAGCAATCAAAAGGGTATCATACTTCACAGTCCCACTTCACGCAAATCACCAGTACTGAAAACACAACGCTATAACACAGCTTTTGACATACGATTGATTACTCAGTGCCACGTAACTTCATCGATATCACCCGCACTGTGGCCACCCAATTGCAGCATTTTTTTAGATAAGATTTCCTACTCCGCGCAACGTTACTTTAAGAAAAATAGACTCTAATACGGCCACTCAGGTACGACTTTACTTTCACAATAACCGCATATTCACTGCATCAAAAGCACGGCGCTATACTACCTTCATGGAATGCTAACGGTGCAAGTGCGTCAAACTTCGGTTGGCATCGTGACAAGTGTGGCACTTGATTTTTAGATCTATTAATTACAAAATAAATTGGTAAAATCATGTGGTATTTTAGACAATAAGCTTTCATATTCTGTTAATACTCAGGAACCAAGTATTCAAATATTTAAAAATTATGTGTATCTTTTAAAAGTTGCCATTACTGAAACTAACAACAAAGTCACTCGCTTTTGTGCCAAGTGTAAGTCTTAAACTTGTGCTCGCTTTGCGAATTAGATTATCAGCTTAGACTCGTCAGATACTATCCTTTTACTTTTATCTCCACAAACTTTTTTCTTTAATTGCCTACAATTATAATGTACATACAATAATGACAACGACCATCATTAACCGCAGTTGCACTGAAAACTCTTACATATATATTTTAAGATATAATATATACTGCTTTAAGCAACGCTATCATAGTAACCTTAAAACTCTTTTTGTAAGATAATAAGTGTCGATCTATATTCATTTCCTATACAATAGTTTTAACTATTACGAACTTGACATTACGTTTATTTCATTTCTGTAACTTATTTTTGAGTAATACTTATTACTTTGTTGCGGGCAGAAAAAGGAAAAGGGGCTTGAAAACAAAATCCATTAACTCCAAAAATTGTTTCCTAGTGATTTATGCACAAATTAAAATTATGAGATTCTCATAAATAAAACACAACCAAAATTGTCGATGGAACATAATAATTTGTAAATTCAAAAGATTTTTTAGATTAAATCGATAAAGTAGTACTGGTTATTTCAAACAATTTTGGTAGAGATTAATATACTTCATACCGCTCTTGGTGCACTAGAAAGGCCGCTCGCCAAAGAAACTAACATCGCCATTCATAAAAAGGCAGCATAACACAAAATAAGCATAACTATCTAGGTTGCCAGATATATATTTCTGCCCTCTTTACCTATCCTTTTCCCTATTCCCCTAATATTTCCTGACCCATTGTACCCAAAAGCCTATTTTAATCCTATTTCCTAGGCTGGCAACGCACACGATGCTATACCTACTGGATATACAAAATATTAAATATTTTGTGTTCCATTTTTTTGACGTTACTGCTTAAATAATAAACAGAAACAAAAAAGAAGATGAGTTGGTACAGATTGTAAATATATACTTCAAAACTTTTACTTAATTAAATCGCAAAGTTTTGGGATGGGAATATTGCTCGTATAACTTAATGATTATAACTTATTAGACTAAGTTATTGAGTTTAAAAGCCGCATAGGTACGAATTAATTTCTCGAAATTACGCTCTCACTAATGTAACAGGTTGCAGGAAAAAAAGACACTTTATTTTTATTCGATAATGGATATAAACATAATAACCCCTACTTTAGATTATTTTGCAATATTTATCTAACCTGGAGCTGCAACAGTGCATCGCACCTACTATATGTGCTGTGTTCAAATATCTGATTACAATATACATGTGTGTGAAGTTAGCATCTCAAGTATTAACATCTCATAAAAAAGAGGGAATTAGGTACCATCCCGCATAGTTATCCAATTCTCGATAAGTTTTAATAATTGTTCCGCCGATTTTAGTAACCATTTTTAATTTTGAAAAAAATGAGATGCTATCTTCACTAACCGGATCTCAGCATCCCATCGGATGTCACTATTTGGTGGGTACTAGAGGTGAAATTGAAAAGTTCTACACTCTAAAACTTATTCGGCGCATAGTTCTACCGGGTTCAAGTAACAAAAATCAACGAAACTATTTTTAAAACTTGTCGAGAACTGTAGAACTATGCGGGATGATACTTAATACGCAGTTTATTTGTGAGATGTTAACTTTATACAAATGCATCTCACTTTTCTATGGATTTTTAGATTATTGCGATTATTAACGATCCTGGTTACTTGAACCCAGTATAAAAATGATTATTAATCTTACATTTCTATTTTTCATTTTTCATTTCCTCATTTTCATTTTTTAGGTATACGTAAGAAAATGGTGTTACATTTTCTAGGAACCAATAAAATGTATTTACTTTGTAAATTATTACAATTATTTTAGATGTAATCGATGTGCATGTGTACATCACACATGTGTACATGTCTTACAGGTGAGTGATTTACTTTAAGTTAATAAAAATATTTGTATTAGCAAAGTACACACATGTCAAGATGACATTAAATATTTGTTTATTCAAGTTAATTTATAGTATCAGATCAAATAATTGATCAGTAAGATTTCTTAATAAAAATTAAAAAGATTTAATGTGCTTAATAGAACTAGATCATTTGATTAGGTCAACATTAAATTTTAAATTAAAAATGGGTAACGCTGCATGCACTACACCCATCTATTACGTCATTTAAACATTCGATAGAACGAAGTCGAGTGACGTTATTGATTGCAACTGCTATTTGACCCGACTATGGATAAATTGCCAAATGTTTGATTTTTTTTTTTTATAGGAAAGGTTGGCAA
>DWHK01000496.1:0-13791 GCA_018247855.1 Graphium androcles | reverse complement strand
TATACATTCAAAGCAGGGATACAATGTATAAGGATATTTGACTTTGGATTTTATTTGTTTTTATGTACCTAATTGTTTATTTTTATCGTTACTTTCTACTAATTAATCATTATATAATAGTTATTCTTGATATTTATCTGGTTTTGGTGTAGATGAAGTAATTTCTTAACCTCAATTTAAATCGAAATCATGGCTTAACGAATTCTATTCAGCTATAATACAAAACAGTTATATTTTTATAGAAAACTAATTAACCCGGCAAACATAGAAAAAGCATTCTCTGCGTAAAAATACATTTACATGCCAATTTTCATAATCATCGATTGAAAGGTGTTGAAGTGAAACGATAACATATATGCAAACATCCATTTATACATGTAAATATATGTACATATACATACATAAATGTATTACTTTAATAAACAAATATTATATTTACTTCTAGAAATCCTACTTGAACCACTAGTCAAGAAATACGGAGCCACTAACTATGCTTCGGGTGTAATTAGAGTAGCAGGTGCACTAGGGAATCGACAGCTTACACTTGGACCTACTGAGTATGGGAATAATGTACGTTTTTTTACAACAGTATCTTACACACGGCGCTTCCTGCGCATATCAGTCTGCTGAGGAGGCACAGTCGTCTCAAACAGAACCGGTTTTTGTTTGAGATGCAAGGTTATCGGCAAAGATATTATAGAAGTAACTTATTATAGAATCACTATGGGCAACGTTTTTGATTGATGGGACACGAACCATCGGCTCTTTTGAAAATATTCATTCATGTATAAAATATTCCTTTGTGAGATCTTGTTTAGCAGAATTCAATAATCGTTGAATTAAATGAAGTTCCTTCCCTTCCTGTGCAATAGAACTTACTATTATATAATAGAAGTAAATAAACATTTTATTTTTTATGCAAAAGTAGTCGGTGTCTGATAGCAAGCCATGACACGATAATATTATATTAGGACAATATCATCAAATGATACCTCCGGTTAAACTCATCCAGTGAAAGCAAAACTCCCATATTATAATTTACTGCCCCCTAATGTTCCAACGACAATCTGTTTCAGGTTCTATACAGCGGTGTAATTATGGATTTGCGGTGTAGAGATAGTCTCATTAGTAGAAGGAAACAATCACAGGGTCGCGTTTGGAGTGATGATTTCCACATATACACGGTTCGATGGACGCCAGGTACATTTGTTAATTTTTTTGTTTTTTTTTCATAGATAAGGTTGGCAAGCGAGCAGATGGTTCCTGATGTTATTCATCCTGTCACCCATGGACACACACAACATCCGAAGAGTTGTCAGAGTTGTTGCCAGCCTTGGAAATTGGATAAAACAGGTTAAAACAGGTTAAAACAGGTTAAAACAGGTTTAAGTGGGGTAAAGAAGAGGGTAGGCATAGCCATCCGGCAATCCTGAGAGCCATGCATATTGTTACTACTAAAATTTTTACTAATATTATAAATGCGAAAGTGAGTTCGCTTGTGTGTTAATATCATTTTGATTTTACGTTTACTTAATTAACAAATAAGAAATTGTGCATACATGTCTTGAGTCAGTGAAAAACAGGTTCTTATACATACAGCAAATATTGTTTGGGATTGGGATAGAACTTACATCTTTATGGTAATTGAGAGTTACAACTCGAAATTTTATTATTAGTACTTATATTGTATTTTATTTTAGTACTTATATTGCAATTATGATGACTAGATTATATAAACGTATAGGGACCAAAAATAGAGAGAAAAATCGGGTAAGTAAAAATAACATCGCTAAAAAATGTTTTAATAAACTCTACAGTAATGCGAGCAAAGCGACGGAAAGACCTAAGAAACAGACATTTAACATATAGCAAAATATAAGGGGATATATGCATATTTGGGATATAAGAATTTTTATTGAGAAGATTTGAAATTTTTCTGCACAAAAATATGGTATAGAATGGCGAACCCTATTTTCATTTAATCATATACAATACACGAAAAATTGTAAAACATTGTCACCGTTCAAAGCCGATAAGAAATCTCATAACTAAAAAATATCTTGCAGGTTCCGCCGTCAGTATTAAACAGTAATGTACTTTTCTTTGTATTTTCAGATGGAATGACATTCATGGTTGATGGCGTGGCGTGGTTTAGGATTGATCCAGCGGCAAGCGGTCTCCAGGGAAAATTTGACGGTCGTTGTGAAATACCTCGTAATATACTGTCCATGGGTAATAAGATGGCACCCTTTGACGATCACGTATGTTTATTTTGCATATGTTTCATGACATCTATCTAGTTATCTGTAACTGTTTCTATTGCTTGGTGGTTTCCTTGCTTTACAACTGATCGTGGTTCCGAATTGTAGGGAAGAACATTAACTTTGTAGTATTGTGTTTTGGTTGGTTTATAGCAATACAGACTGATTTTAAATTGCATGTAAATCAAGTTGATCCTTTTCGGGTGGGCATGCAATAAGTCGGTACTGTGCCAGATTTCCTTCAGTCATGTCCAATCGGGCTGTGAAAATAAAGAAAAAAAGAATGCAGTCTGCGCATACACTTGTGCACTGTAAAATCCCTCGCGCAGTTGTCAAATCTTTAATAGATGGTGGATTGGTCGAGATCCGTCCAGGAGGACATTATTTGTCTTTTGTGATATATTTATTATAGTTTTTTGTGAGTTTTAAGCAAGCAAACACACGGTGCACTTGGTATAAAGTGATGAACATCGCCAATGTAGGTTATCTACAGCATCGAAGGAGATGCTGATACGTTGCTAGCCTCGAAGAGAGTAGACCTTTGGATAAAAGATTAATGTTTAGAATTGAAAAAGGAAAAGAGGAATAACAGAAAAGTTTAGGGATAGCTATCCGGCAACCTGAAGACTAGGCGTACTTTATTTTAGTTGTAAGGCAATTTTACCTCTCTGGCTAAAAAGGCTAAGTAGTATGAGTTGAGTATGATAGGGAACGTAATCGCAAGACAATGATTTAACGAAAACTTTTAATTAAAATTGTGTTATCCAAGCGAGGTGTCCTTATTTATGTTTTGTTTTCAACTGTCATGTTTTTCAGTTCCAATTATCGCTTGGTGTGGCAGCTGGTGGTATAACGGAATTCAATGACAATGTGGTCTCCGGCGATAACACTCCAAAACCATGGAATAATCGTAACCGGAAAGCCAGTCTCAACTTTTGGAGAGATCTATCGTCATGGCGGCCAACATGGCGTCATCCGGCTCTAGTCATAGATTATGTAAAAGTTAAAGCACTCTAATATAATATTGAACAAAATTGAACAATGATAATAAAAATAATTTAATTGTTACTCTGTTTATTTTTATTTCGTGCTCCTTCATATTATTTCTTGAATTTACCTGACTGCTATATATGATTAAATGAAAATATTTTATTAATAATATAACATTAATTCGCTTTTCAAAATTCCAACGTTTTACTAATTATTACTGCGCTATTATAATATTTTGAAATTAAGCAGTGTGTGTGTTCTAAACTTTTATTTTAATCATTATGTAAGATCATAAAAACCATCTTTCCTTCGTTGCCTTACAACCTCGTTAATGTATAAAATTAAAGAACGCTCTGATATACCCCGAGGGGTCTCGACAGCAGATCGTTTCGCACTGCGAAGCCAACATCGAGTTTGCGAATGTCATCAAAGGTTTCCTTTCTAGAAGAAAATATAAGAGGTTTCACGTGTATAACCTTCGTCGGGAAATCTGGTTTCCTGTAAAGAAGCGATGGAGATGCCTAACCTGTTTAATTCGGCGTCAATTACAGCAGTTTTGCGCAGGTCTTGTGCACAACCTGAACCTTCACAGGTGTCCGGGAGGCCTGTCGTTATAGTAAGGACATTCCATGTTGCAAAGTGCACGGATTAGCGGGGCGATTTACTGCTGCGTTTTTTTTATTGTTAGTGGCAGGTGTGGTCATTAACAAAGCTAAATCACATATTTGATCTTAACTACAAAATTAGTAATATTTGTTTCGCTTCACGAGGTCAAATCGGAAAGTAATCCTGACTAATATAAAACCGTATCCAGCCATCACGTATAGCCATACGTCAAATATGTCCATCGACGTCCATACAGAGTGTCGGCATTTTATTTCGTTGTATCAAAATATTTCATTTGTAAACGCGATTAAACTTCCGGGAAATATTTTTCTTGCGAATGAACAAATATCATGTGATTTCTATTCCGTTTTATATTATTTTCTATGATGAAGTTTATATTTTGCAAATAATGCTTGCTAAATATGTCGTAGAATTTGGCTTTTCTAATTTAAACTATGTCGGGTACAAAAAAAATATAAGCTGGTGAAATAAATCAATTTAAGTACTATATTAATGTTATTATATTAAAATAAACATGGTTAACTTAGTACCTAGGAAAATGGAAATATAGTTAAAGGTAAAAGTACCTCAGTTTCCATAAAACATGAAAATTACATACGTAAACATTACTCTTATGCAGATCATTACTTTGCCTCTTTTTCAGTAAGGTTAGGGTTGAGAGGGCGACTTTAAAAATAAAATGACCCGTGCTTAAGATGGGATGCAAAAAGTTGTTCCTACTTTTTGATCTGTCTCTTTTGGGGTCAAATATTCATTCTGTGGATCTAGGAGAGTATAAGAAGAAATAACATGTCTGGGTCTGTTCGCTATAAAACGGAATATACTAAGCTAGTATTGGTTTTACAGATTGGCCACTGTGATCAAAATCAAACCAAAGTTACGTTATTATCGTCTTCTTCTGTCTGGCATTAATCCCGGCTATTACCAAGGTCTGCCTATATATTGTGTGTTCATATACTGTAAAGTAAAACACAAACATTTTCGGACGCATAATATTATTAAAAATTATCACATAATAACATTATGATTTGAATTTAGAAATTTGACATATGTATATAATTGCAAAACAATCATAATATCATCTTATATTACAATAAAATACATTCACTCCACCCCTGTATTTTATTGGGTGCCACCACGACCGCTTCAAAACAGTTTCTGAATATGATAAAAGAACTAATGTTATTGAAAGGTTAAATAATTAAAAAGTAGCCAAGTTTATTGGTAGGAATAATATTTTGTACTCTAAAGTGACCATAAATAATTCAAAATATGCGAGGCGAAAACAGAAAAAAACTCTTAGGTAGTAGAGCATCAAATAAAGCGGTAAAATATGCTAGATCTGGTCTTTGAAATCCCTTTCCATTTCTTATTCTCACATTAAACTCTACAAAGGTTTATAAATGACAATCGAAATTTTTTGGTATGGAAATATACTTATAACTTAACCCAGATTTCACAATATGAAATTTAACTGTTTTTTCTCCGTCAATGTTATAATATTATTACTATTTGCCATTTATCAAAACTATGGATACTAATTACTTATCTAAAATTCAGTCATATTGAAGTCTCCACAACGATTAGATAATTGCTAATTTATCTATCATATTATGATGGATTTTATCCCCATTTACCATGATAAATAGATTTTTATGGTGTCTTTGCAAGCCTTTATAGATCATTTAATTATTATATCATTTTTCCAATGTTACTACTTTTCAATATTTCTATGTTTTATCTCTATTTATCGTAGTATATTTATATGAACGATGTTAGACGGATATCAATATTCGTCTAGCATCTTTGCCCTTATTTATCTTTCTACCCACATTTTCTAAAATCAACAAAAGTACGCCCAACTGAGGTCCTAAGTAAATAATGGTATTGAGATCTTAAACTTAAATGATCCTCAATTTTTCTATAAGAACTTTAATACGGTATACTCCTTTTGAAGCTTTATGTTTATTTTTACTAACTCCAGTAGATGTTGCGAACAGTTTAATAGACGGTAAACGGCAAAGTTATGTTTTGACCGAATTATTACGGTGACATCTATATATTCGTATTATAATAACGTTCGACCTACTTACTCACAACCTGCCTCTGTGACTTTGTGGCATAGGGCCATGCCTTTCTAACGGAAGGTGGTAGAGCATAACATCCTTCATTCAGTTTTTCTGTACGTGTAAAGTCGCGCTCGCCCGGGGACGTACCAACACCCTTCACAGTGCTAGCATAAAATAAAGTATGCACGGCTCTTAGGGTTACCGGATGACCATTCTCTCTCTTATGACTTCTTTTCCCACCAAATCCTTAAAATCATCCTAACCCATCCTTCCCTTTAGCCTGTTTTATTATTCCAATTCCCAAGGCTGGCAACGCACACGCAACTCTTCGAATGTTGAGCTCTCACCCATGGGTGACGGGATTACTTAACATCAGGCGAACCGTCTGCTTTTCTTATAAAAAAATCAACTGAAGGTTGTAATCTCGCCAATAGATAATTCAATGTCAATGTCAAAGTCTCATTTATTTCAATGTAGGCTCTTTAAGCACTATCGTCAAAATTACTACCGATTTGGAAAATGTACCTTTTTTTATTTTTATAACCTTATATTTATTGTATAATTACAATGCAAAACATAATAATTACATCATCGCAAAAAAATTGGCAACTGCCAAGAGATTCGCACGTGTGATACGTGATTGAATCACTTCTACACATTGCATTCACTTGCGTATTTTTGGACGGAATAGGAGGACTTATTTTTTATTATAGTTGAATATGGTTATTAATCACGGATATTTTTTGATAAGTACGTAATGTTTTTGAATATATATAACGGCGGTAAGGTAATGATGCCCGACATCCAAAAAAACATTAAACATTCCAAAAGTAATGACTCACGTGAACCCAGATTATAGATTGAAATGGCTGCAGGTCCCTACAGCAACATTCCATATCACATAATGCTGTGAAAGTGCGTGAAAGAGATTAATGTAACAGTAGTCCTATATGTTGACTGTGTAATTTTGAGTAAGGCAAAAAAGTCTTATCTGCAGACGAAACTGTTTCTGACAACGTAATATAAATATTTACCATTAGATACACGTCATTCAGATAGATTAGAAACAGAAAAGATGTAATAATCAATCCTTGAGGACAGTTATAGAATAGAACCGCATGATAATTCATAATCTATTACTTCTTATTATTTTCTTTAAAATAGGATGTTATGAAATCAAGTACAGATCCGATTCCCTAATCAATAGTTTATGATCCACACAATCTAAGAGCTTTAAATGATCACAGAATATACTAATGACGTCATGCTGATCCTCTCAGGTTCAAGAGATGTTGGTATAAGTTTTATACCAGCGTTCATTTTTGACCTCCCTTTGGTAAAGCTGAATTGGTCTTCGCTTAGTATTATATAGGCATTTAGCATAATTCGATTCATTGTTCTACCATAAATTTTTCAAATATCTTACTTAATACTGATAATATTGATTTAAAGCGGGAGTTCGCGACATTTTCTGACCATCTGAATTTGCTATTCGGACATATACCTGAGCTCCGAGGAGTAGGTGTGTATATTAAAGTTAGTTAGTATACGGATATTCCGGATATTCTGTATCTTGTTAATTATATCAATTGATTCAGTTTTTATTTTATATAATTTCCAGAGTCTTTAATCATGTCCTATGTTATGCATATGGACCTATGTATGTTACTAATCTTTAAACCTGGAAAAAGACATTAACATTTTCATTTAAGTATGACTAGACAAGTAGAGGGTTAGAATTAAGTCACTCTTAACTTACAAACAAAAATGAAACATATTAGCAATTTAATTTTTACTAGTAAAAGTAATTTTATGGGATCATTTCGGTGGCCCAGAACCAAGACCGTTATCCTTAAAGCTGGAAAAATTTAATTCCAACTTAACGCAATCATAAGAGACATTATTATGACTCCTGCAATGAAATCAAATCCTATATCTCGAATATGGTGGTGCGTCGTCTCTTCGCAGTACAGAGGAATCAATCCCATGGGAAAGAGCTGATGAGAGAAATACTGTCCCGCCTTACAAAGCACTCTAGAGAAGCTTACTTGATTTTTAAGTTATCTTCGTTTTTAATTATATTTTAAAACAGCATAAAAGCACACATTTTCCGTTATAACATTTAAATTAAAAATTGAAATGGAATGTACTGTAATTTAAAAAAAAAATAAGTCTATTTAAACCTTAAAAAAATAAGTAGATAAGCAACTTAGGAACTATTATTTTTTTTATAGTGATAAAAATTATTTATCATCATGAATTATTTTTATTGTGGTGTTGCGTATGCGGAAAGAGTATAAATTTTTATTTTTACTAATGAAGGTTATAAAGTTATTGAGTTTTCGTTGATGCTTGATTGTGCATTTTTAAGTACATTGAGATTCTAGAAGTTGATAAAAATTACGTTTAAAGATTCTGTTACCAAGATAGTATCGTAAGTGAAACTAATAAAATTGTTTTAAATAAATCTACTTGAAGTACAAATTACACGCAGACGAAGTTATGAGTAGTAATAAATAGTTAGCAAGTGAATAAAGCAGTAAAAAAAACTATATGAAAGCTACTTACACTTGAAAACCATTATGTAAGTAACTTTTAAATAAAAAGATGTAAGGGTTATTTATGACAATTTTCGGTAACGCGATGCTCCGATTTCATGTATGTATCCTAATTTTCAAATCTTTTTTTGATACGATCAACGCAATTGATTATTCTAAATATTTTCAGTTAGTTACAGACTACTATGCTTAGTTTATACCACCCAACATACCTTTCAAAATAGGTACTGTTCCCCGACTTGACGTTATTGAAAATATCGAAGCATTTAAAGATGTATTTAAAAACATTTCAGCTTAATTTTTAAAAGGTAATTTTTTAAAATAAGTTTTGCTGTTTAATAATTTTAAGCTGTGTTATGAAATTTTGATTTTCACAGCATGATGTTTATAAAGAATTATGATTAAATGGTAGCCTTATTATTATATTATTTTAATAATTGCATAATTTTTCTTTCAACCATTTAATTTGGCCGGCCCTTAAAATCTACTTTAAAATTTATTTTGCATTAGCAACATGAAGTAGTAGCAAAAGTACGTGCTCTTCCTTGGGGTTTCTTTTGTATTATACTTTTAGAATAATTTGTTAGCCAATATTGAAAAAGACGCTTTTACCATTGTTGTATTTTGAACTAAACAAAATCGCGTTTCTTGAAGAAATTGGCGATAATTATTTATTACTTATTTCACAACACTGTTAATGAAAAAGTCTAAGTGAAACAGTATTGAAACGCATTTATTTTCAAATAAAAATGTTTGATATAACCGTACTTTGTCCATCTTGCAAAAGGTTCATATGTATGTACATAAAAAGGAAAACATTTCCCCTAATGGTAAGCAATTATTGGGTCTCTATATTTGTTAAAAGCTGGTTAAATTCGTGCAAACGTTTGAACGGGCGTGACAAATGGCACAATTTTGCATATAAATTGGATCTCATGGGATCAATTGAGCAGTTACGCAGCAATATATTACTTTTCGTGTGTAAACAAAACCAACTTTAAAATCACCAGCCCCCTACGCGAACAGTGTCCTCAAAGCTTATCCGATATTGCTTAGAGCTTTAAAATTATTTCGAAAATTGTCAATTTTGTGTTTCGTTTCATAATATGTACTTTGCATAATTTTGCTTTAAAAATGAATTGAAGAAATATACATGCGGATAACTTCAGAACAGCTCCACCTATTTGGTTAGTTTTTTTTTGTATTTGCAATTGACAGGACAAGGTTTGTACTCGTAAGTAAGAAAGGATACGGAAAATTGCACTGAATACTATTTTTTTCAAATGCTCAGATAATTATATACCAACATACAGGTAACGCTATAGGAGACAGGAGCAAGATGAAAAATAAGATGCTATATGTCACCGTGGACGAGGTGAAGAAAAGCCGCACGCACCATCCAGTGTTGACGATATTTTCTTGCAACTTTTTTTGCATGCACACACATTGACATTGAGGAAGGCTGTAAAGTTTTAGGATTTGTGGTTAATTTGCATTGCGCTCTATTATATTTATTATAATTTTACGAAAAGACCCTACACATATTGTTAGTTTAGCTTGCTGTTTTTTTGTCCTTAGGCTCATTTATCTAGCTGTGTCAAGATTTTTTAACTTAACTCAGTTATTTTTTAGCACTGATTTTTCACTTTTATGGAAACATCTCTTCCTTGAAATATTGCTTTATGAAAATTATCTTCGGAACCGAATTTTACTTACAAATGTTAATAAGTCAATGTTTGGAAAGCAGTTCTAATTTTTTTAGAATTTTTGACAATGGTTCTTTTTAAAACAATATTGTTTTATGAAAGACTACTATATACATTTTATTAGAAATTTAACACATTCTGACGTTGACAGCGTTTGACGTTCACAATTTTGTTTCCTTAGCCTATTAGCATCTTTTATACAATTTATCTTGAGGCTGTGATTCGTGCTTTGTTTAGTTCCACTTTTAATTACTTTCGAGCTCATATTGATTTCGCTAGATGTCCTTACTTTATTTATTGATTTAGCTGAATATATTTTATAACTACTTTGAAGTAGATGATAATATATAAAAAAATAACTGTGATAAAATTTTTTTCACTGCAGAATTCATATAATCCAAAACTCTTTTATTAATTCGGATCTCTCGTAGAAGTAAATAAATTACTAAAATTTCTTTTTCAATTATTATAATTTTTACGAATTGTTTGATGTTTATTACAATTAAAAAATTAAAAAGTATTTTGATTTTGATTTAGTTTTAATATATATTGTTATTGCAAGTTTTATAAATTCCTGTTTATATAAAAAATCTTTATGTCTTTTTTTAAATAGTGTGTTTATTTCCAAGCGAGAGAGCAGAAACTACCGGAAGCAAATTCTAGTAAACTTCCTCAAAACTCTAGGACTATTTCTGATGAACACCTATTATGAGAAGGAAATGGACCTCGCTTAGCCCCGATAACGTGACTAAAACTGAGATCGACTCTATTATGACTAATAAACGCCATATATTCAGGGATGTCTCAGTAATCAATAGGGTAAGTACCCCATCCTCCCCTTACAAGAGGCACCCTAAAAATAAATATTAAGGTTGACCGACTAGTCAAGTCGACTTTAAGACTATCATTGCCGCAGGCCCAAGCTGGATGTGAAAGCATTCAGCTAGAACTACATAACCGATTCACCATGTTGGAAACTAATGGTCTAATGCGGATCATCCGTGAAGTGGGGCGTAAATATTTTCGATCAAAGAGCACTGGACGAAAGCAATGCTTGCAGCTAGCAGTGTTTTTGAAGAGACGACGAAGGGATTCTTTTTAGTGGTGAATGCGCAAACTTGTGTCTTCTGTGGGTTAAACTGGACTAAATTTGGTCGAACGCGAGCTAATATTGCTCAGCAAATTCTAAATTTCAGACAAAGTTTGTTTTGGCCCTCGGCGACGCGGTTCTGAGAAATATTTGCCCAGCTGGTTTATAAGGTGTTAATTGCACTGTCATCTGAATAGCAGTGAACGTTGCTGATGCGCAACAAATCATTGATATGCACAAGAAACAGTGTGGGTGATAGTACGCAGCCTTGTAGGATACCAGCATTTACAGACTTGACGTCAGAGCATGCACCGTCGACAGAGACCTTGATGCTCCGATCTGTGAGGAAGCTGGTAATTTATTCGCATAATTTCTCAGGTAGCCAGTAAGATGTGATCTTAGAAAGCAGCGCTTTGTGCCATACCCGATTGAAGGCCTTCGCTACATCCAAGCTAACTGCTGAGGCCTCCCCCTTGCTCTCGATTGCTTCTGCCCATCGATGGGTCAGGTATATAAGTAGATCATCAGCTGATCGACTTTGGCGGAAACCGTATTTGCCATCGTTTATCAGTTGATGATCTTTAAGGTACCTGAGTAGTTGGTCGTTAATGATTGACTCTATTACTTTTGAGAACAAGGTGGTAATTACAATTGGCCTATAATTCGATGGATCTGAAAGATCGCCTTTTTTGGAGACAGGGTGAACTAAAGCCGTTTTCCAAAATTTCGGGATCACGCCAAAGGTGTAGGAGTGCCGCGTCAAAAAAACGCGTTAAGACCGGTGTCAACTCCGACACGCACGTCCTCAGCACGATAACGGAAATTCTATCGGGCCCACTCGACTTATGGATATCAAGGGAGAACAGCGCTTTACGCACTGCACTCAAGTGGAAGCGTATATCTTTCATGGAGTATACACATCGCGGGATGGTCGGCGGTGTGTTCCCCCCACCGTCCGGAGTCAAGTTCGACGCAAAAAGAGCGCACAGCCATCGCATCGACTTTCTCTTTAGCGGTGTGGGCCAACAAGTCATCACCGCTGTGCATAGATGGTAAAGATGTCGTTGTAATTGTCCAGGTAAGTGGTCAGCAGAAGGTCCAGCAGGGAAGGCGTTTGATCTAATACATCAGGGATCATACGCCACGGCAAAGTCGTGAACAGATCTCCCCGCATGATAGGTAGTGCGTGATCCGAACCATTCGGCATGATGGAAGTTGAAATCGCCAAGAATCACGATCTCTGCGGTGGAAATCTGTTGCAGCACGGAATCTGTAGCCATTTGGACGTGGTCAAGGAGTCAGTCAGTTTCGGTATCGCCGCAATGGGACCTGTATAGGCACGCATAGATGCGAGGGTGGTCATCGCTACCAACGCGTAGCCACCTTCAAGACTGCTGATACGACGAGAAATGATATATTTCCGGACGTACACACAGACTCCGGTTCAAGGTACAAATAAGTCTTTCAATTTGTACCACGGGTAACTGAGATATGAGGCGTCAGTTGGAGAACATATTTGAGTCTCGGTTAAAAAGAGCAAAGCAGGCTTTGTCGTCTCAAGATGGCAGTGGACGGCATTTAGGTGGAAATGTAATCCCCTGATGTTACAGAAGTCCACAGCAAAGGTAGTAAGTGGTGTCAAACGGTCTTTGCTCCGTTTGCCTCAGACAATGTGAGCGGCAAGGTATTCCCCTCAGAATACGTGGGGCTGCTGAGCGCCCACGCCCAAGTGATGACACGCTATCTGACCGTAGACGCCCAGTGGGGGAATCTCCATAATTTCTGGTGCCCCCCTGGAGTAATAGATGTTTCATTATCGCTTTCATTTGGGGGAGATGAAAGAGGGGATGAGCAACTGTCCACCTCACTCATTAGCCTGATGCAGGAGTTTCTTTAGGAACTCCTATTTCACGCCTGTGCTCTTTGAGGTCGTATTGTTACCTCTTGGTTGTTTCAATAATTTATATATCATTTTATCTACACAAAATACTGCCTAAGCATTAGCATGTGCCAGTCTGGACGTGCGAGCAATTTTAAGAGTGTTTCTCATTTGCAAATATATTACTGTAATAACAGTGCTATTCGCTTGTGTTCCAAAAACATGCCATTGAAACGGATAGACAGAAACGAATGACACAAATGTTACTTTGCATTGAGAACATTATGTAACATCTTTTAAATACCAAGTAGCTATGAACAAAAATTATTAAAATATAAAAACATAGGGGGCACTATATTCAACTATTAATTCTTTACTGAATACAGAACGTTATACAAACGATAGAACCCTGTGAATAATACACATGCATATGCTATATTATTCGTATTTACTCCATATATAAACGTAGACATTTGCTTATAAACACATTCGGATTCTAGAACTTTAGATAGGAAAGGTAAAATAGAGATAGGGCGAAAATCAGCGGGAAGTGCAGGATTAGAAACTTTACAAAGAGGCCGCACAAAAGCTTTTTTCCACAGTGTCGGGAA